>PVKU01005786.1:0-116276 GCA_004027475.1 Anoura caudifer
TTGGGTTCCCAAGGCACAGGATTTGGAACCTGGGACTGACAGACACTTAGTCATTCAACAAATATTTGCAGAGTGCCACTGTGTGCCACACACTATTTCTAGCTGCCTTGATAGGAATGGAACTCCCTACCCTCCTGAGGCTTACATTCTGGTGGGGGAAGAGAGACAGACAGTGTGTCAAATTATGAAATGATAAGGCTTCTGGAGACAAATAAAGAAATACACACACACTCATTCCATGTCCCAAAGCATAGAGTCTGTGGTTTTTAGGAGGAGACAGTCACATACAGAATCCCTCTGGCTGCAGAAAGTACCCATCTTCCTCCCAGCCTCCTGTAGCCCAGACTTTCTGCTTTGTTGTCATAAATAAAAAAAAGAAAGCATTTGCCAGACATAGGTTAAAAAGTCTCATTTAAAACTAAATATTCTTCAGTGTTCTCATTCTATAGTTTGTCAACCAAAAGTTGGGAGGTTGTTTGCAAGAAGCTATCTGAATTATGACTTATGATTAAGAAACCCTTTAACTAAGAATCTAAAAACTTTGGTTTAATATTCTTGTTCTAGGAGTGGTATGTATTATTGACTTTGCATTGTGTAACACTCTGCCTGCCCTCATGAATGGTAATTTTTTAAAGATTTATTTATTTATTTATTCTTAGAGAGGAAAAAGGGAGAGAGATAGAGAAGGAAAGAAACATTCATGTGAGAGATAAACATCATCAGTTGCCTCTCGCACATGCCCCAACTACAGACCACACCTGCAACCCAGGTATGTGCCCTGACTGGAAATCAAACCCAGGACCTTTCACTTTGTGAGACAATGCCCAATGAAGTGAGCTACACTGGTCAGGGTATGCATAGTAATTTTTTAAATCCTTACCCAAGAATATGTTTTTGTTGATATTAGTGAGAGAGGGAGGAGGGAGAGAGACAGATGGCCAGAAATATCGATCAGTGGTGTGCCTCCTCTACACACCCCAACTGGGGATCAAACCCACAGCCTTTTAGTGCACAAGACAACACTCTAGCCAACTGAGCCACATGGCCAGGGCTATAGTAATTTCCTTAAGAAAAGAAGTAAATCCACTTGGTGAAAAAACAAACAAACAAACAAACCAAACAATACCACACACACACAAAAAACCTCTTATAAGCATTTCCTTCTTGCTTAGGTTAATGCAAACAGAAATTATTAGATTACATTTAAAAACTACAAGGCAGACTTCAGGTTAAGATGGAGGCGTAGGTAGACACACTATACCTCCTCACACAACCAAAAGAAGGACAACAAATTTAGAGACAAAAAATAACCATAACTGCCAGAAAATCCAACTGTACAGAAGTCCAACAACCAGAGTTAAAGAAGAAACATCCATTCAGACCGGTAGGAGGGAGAGGACTCTCAGCAAGGCAGTGGCTAGCAGACAGGGTAGTCCCACATTTGTGTGCAGATAAACTGAGAGGAACATCTGGGGAGCGAGATAGACCACACAACCCAGGGTCCCAGCATGGGGAAATAAAGCCTCAAAGCCTCTGACTGAAAACATCTGTGGGGGTTGAGGTGGCAGGAGAAATTCCCAGCCTCACAGGAGAGTTCATTGGAGAGACCCACAAGGTCCCAGAAAGTACACAAACCCATCCACCCAGGAATCAGCACCAGAGGGTCCCAATTTGATTGTGGGTAGCAGGGGAAGTGACTGAAAACCAGCAGAGAGCAGGGCAAGCAGCACTGTTCCCTCTCAGACTCCTCCCCCACATACAGCGTGACAACGCAGTGATGTGGGTTGCCCTGCTCTAGTGAATACCCAAGGCTCCACCCCTTACTTCGTAGCAGGCTTGCTGAGATTTAAAAAAAAAAATGGCCCAAATGAAAGAACGGATCAAAACTCCAGAAAAAAATACAACTAAGTGATGAAGAGATAGCCAACCTATCAGATGCACAGTTCAAAACACTGGTAATCAGGATGCTCACAGAATTGATCAAATATGGTTGCAAATTAGAGGAAAAAATGAAGGCTATGAAAAGTGAAATAAAGGAAAATGAACAAGGAACAACAGTCACGGGAAGGAAACCATGACTCAAATCAATGGTTTGTAGCAGAAGGAAGAAAGAAACATTCAACCAGAACAGAATGAAGAAACAAGATTTTTTTAAAAATGAGCAGACATTTAGGAACCTCTGGAACAACTTTAAACATTGCAATATCTCAATCATAGGTGTGCCAGAAGGAGAAGAGGAAGAGCAAGAAATTGAAAACTTATTTGAAGAAATAATGAAGGAGAACTTCCCCAATAAGGCAAAGGAAATAGACTTCCAAGAAGTCCAAGAAGCTTAGAGAGTCTCAAAGAAGTTGGATCCAAGGAAGCACACACCAAGGCACATCATAATTACATTACCCAAGATTAAAGATAAGGAGAGAATCTTAAAAGCAGCAAGAGAAAAGGAGACAGTTACCTACAAATGAGTTCCCATTAGACTATCAGCTGACTTCTCAAAAGAAACCTTGTAGGCCAGAAGGGGCTGGAAAGCTGTATTGGAAGTCATAAAAGGCCAGGCCCTTCATCTATGATTACTCTATCCAGCAAAGCTATCATTTAGAATAGAAGGGCAGATAAAGTGCTTCCCAGATAAGGTCAAGTTAAAGGAGTTCATCATCACCCAGTCCTTATTATATGAAATGTTAAAGGGACTTATTGAAGAGAAAGATAAAAACTATGAACAGTAAAATGACAACAAACACAGCTATTAACAACCAAACCTAAAAAAAAAAGAAAAGAAAAGAAAACTAAGCCAACTAGAACAGGAACAGAATCACAGAAATAGAGATCACATGGAGGGTTAGCAACAGGGGAGTGGGAGGAGGACAGAGGGGGAAAGGTACAGAGTATAAGTAGCATAGACAGTGGGTAGAAAATAGACAGGGGGAGGTTAAGAATAATATAGGAAATGTAGATGCTAAAGAACTTATATGTATGACCCATGGACATGACCTAAAGTGGGGGAATGCAGGTGGGAGGGGGTGTGCAGGGTGGAGGGGAATAAAGGAGGGGGGAATGAGACAACTATAATACCATAATCAATAAAATATATATTTTAAACCACAAGGCAGATGTTCTAGATTCAAAGAAAAGTTAGCAACTCAACAATCAAATGTTGAGTTCCCTGTTTCCAACAACTGTAATAGAATAAGCAAGAATAAAAAAAAATGAAATTAAATAAACTTTAAAAATGCCTGTGAGATCATGTCTGGAGTCTGATTTAATGAAACATGATGTTAAAAAAAAATGTAGGCCTGGCAATGTATCTCAGTTGATTAGAGCATTGTCCTGATACACCAAAGTTGCAGGTTTGATCCCCAGTCACAGCACATACAAAAATCAATCGATGAATGCATCAATAAGTGGAATAACAAATCAATAGTTCTCTTTCTCTCTCCCCTTTCTTCTCACTCTCTAAAACCAACAATTTTTTTTAAAAAATCTATTTTAAAAAGATAATCAAGGAAATTTGATTATGCACTCAGTATTCTATGACATCAAGGGATTCTCATTGATATTTTTTAAAGATTTTGTTTATTTACTTATTTTGGAGAGAGTGGAAGGGAGAGAGAAGGAGAAGTAGATAAACATCATTGTGTGAGAGAAATATTGATAGGTTGCCTTTCGGTCCACAACCCAGGCATGTACCCTGACTGGCAATCAAACCAGTGACCCTTTGGTCCACAGGCCAGCGCTCAATCCACTGAGCTACACCAGCCAGGGCCTCACTGATATTTCTAAAGCATGTAAATGGCCTTATAGATATTTAAGAAAATGTCTATCTTTTCTTTAAAGATTTTATTTATTTATTTTAGAGAGGGGAAGGGAGGAAGAGAGGGAGAGAAATATCAATGTGTGGTTGCCTCTCACGTGCCCCCTACCTGGGACCTGGTGTGCAACCCAGGCATGTGCCCTGACTGAGAATTGAACCAGTGATGCTTTGGTTCTCAGGCCAGCATTCAATCCACTGAATCACACCAGCCAGGGCTATCTTTTTTTTTTATGATGGACACAAGTTGTTTCCATCTCTTAGTTTCCACATCATATTGGGTGTGTATATTGGTTTAATCCCTCTGGAAAACAATTTGGTGAAATCTCCTAAAGCAGAACACACAGTCACCCCAGCAGCCTGCGCTTCCACTCCTAGATCCTCAACCAAGAGAAACATAAAAATGATGTCCACACAAACACTTGTCCACAAATGTTGCCATCAGCTGTATTCATCATACAAAACTGCTCACATTCATAGCCAAAGCTACTCATAGTCATAATACAAACCATTAACAACCCAGATGTCTCTCAGCCAGAGAATGGAAAGGTAAACCGCAGTTTACTCATATAATGGAGTACTACTCAGGATAAAAGGGACAAGGACATACATGCAACAACACACAAAAACCTAAATATATATATTGAGCCAAGTGAAAAAGGTCAGACACCTAGAAGTATATATATGTATGACTTTATTGATTAAAATCAAAGCCTGGTACAGGAGAAATGAATCAATGTTGATAGAAGTCAAAACAATGGTCATGCTTGGGGGGCACAGGGAGCTTTTGGGGGGGCTGGAGGTTTATTACATGATTATTTTATTTTATTTTTAAAATTGATTCCAGAGAGAGAAGGAGAAAGACAGATTGCTTTGTTATTCCACTCATTTATGAATTCATGGGTTGATTCTTGTATGTGCCCTGACCGGGGATCAAAACTGCAACCCTGGAGCATCAGGATAATGTTTTACCCAACTGAGCTACCCAGCCAGGGCCTGGAGATGTTCTAGATCTTGATCTGAGTGGTGGTCCAGGGGTGGTGTCACTCGTGCAAATTCACTGAGCTTTACCTGGACTGATGTGGACACTTCATGCCCATTACTCAATGTATTTTAGACCCCACTAAAGACAGAACAGTAAAATAAAATACAAATTGTTTAAATTTCAGATAACTTCACCTGTGATTTGCTGCACATGTGTGTGTCAATATACATGTAAATAAATGCTGGCTTTTGGAATTACACATTGCATGAATTTTGTTGTGTTGTTTGAACCTGGTTCTGCTGAATTGTCAGCACTGTTGTGGGGTCTTTTATAAAGTCCTGGCTGTAGACATAGAAAATACTTCTCTCTTATAAGGAAAACGTGAACAAATGGCAAAGGATGCCTGGTCTGGGGAAAGGTCATAGGGAGTAGTGGGGAATTGCGGCAAAGGAGAGATCAGGCACCCAGTCTGAAGAAGCTGCCCATTCAGCTCGGCCAATGTTTGCCAAGTGAAAACGTAGGGCCCAGTGTGTCCTGACTTCTCATTTCTCACAAGAACAGTGGAAACCTGTGTTTTTAGGTGACAATCTTCTGTACTTTAAAATGCCAATGATCATTGCAAATACTTAAAGGGAAGACACCCACGCTGGCTCTGTGGCTCAGTTGGAGCATTGTCCCGGAACACTGAAAGGTTAAGTACAGTTTGATTCTGAATCAGACAACCAATCAACGTTTCTCTCTCACATAGATGTTTCTCTCTCTCTCTCTCTCTCTCTCTCTCTCTCTCTCTCTCTCTCTCTCTCTCTCTCTCTCCTTTTCCCTCTCTCTAAAATCAGTAAACATATCCCTTGATGAGGATTAAAAAAAAAAAAAAGGACGACACTCTGGGAGCCAAATAGCACAGGTGGTGGGGCTGGGCTGGACCCTGGGCTGACAATTTGCAAAGTCAGTGTGGGTTGGGGATGACGTAGGGGGCTGGGGAGGATACAGGGGGTTAGGGGAGAAGTCTGGAAGCACAGACAAGTTTCCAAGAAACCACAAATTGGCCTTGAACACCCGGGTGCGTGTTCAAGGGAATTTACACCCACAGCTTGTGTGCCTGGTGACACAGCAAACAAATCCTCCCTGAGAAGAAAGGACGGAGATGCGGCAACAACAAGGACTGCCACCACAATAACAGTAATCGCAACACTGCGGCCCTGGTTCCTGCAGGGTCCAGGTACACCGTGGCGCCCCGCATCCTTTTGCTAATCTAACGTGCACAATGACTTTCCGCGGCAGACACGTATGATTCCAATGTACCGACAGAGAAGGCCCTTGGTCAAAGCCACAAGGCTAAATGGGAGCTGAACCCTGTCTGCCTCCAGCCCCTGAGCGCCCAACCATTTGCGGGACTGGGGGGTACCCAGACACACACGGCGCCCACGGACACAGAGCTCACTCGAGACCAGAGTACAAGTGCGCACAGCGACCCGCGAGCCCGCGCAGACACGGACGCAGGGTCATCCTGCCCTCCTTGCGCCAAGGCCTAAATTCAGGGGCAAGCCACTGGCCGCTGGACAGACAGCCCTTGGCCGAGAAACAGACCCAACCCAGCCTTCACCCACCGGATGGGCTAGAGCCCCCTCCCTGCAGCTGCCCTCCTGGGGTAGCCCTGGCCCCTCACCCTAGGCACACGCGCGCGCGCGCGCGCGCGCACACATTCACTTTCTCACACGCATTCACTTTCTCGTGCGCATAGCCGAATCATCGCCCGCGCCCCCAGCCCCATTTCCCCGCCCCCTTCCGCCCACAGGGTCCCTGCAAGGACTCACCCTCCCCAACCAGACCCTGTCCTGGCACTGCAGAGCTGGCGCAGCAGCGACTGACGGCTGCGCAGACGCGGAGGCCGCGGTGGGAGGTGGGGTTGGTGATAGGTGGGGGGAAGAGGAGAAGAAGCGGGAAGCGGGTGGGCAGCCTTCTCCCTTCCTCCAGTCCCGCCGGGGGAAGCAAGCGCCTGCAGGTGCGGGGGGCGGGGAGGGGGGGGGACGAGGGGGCGGAGAACGAAGAAGCGACAGTGAGGACGCGCCCTGCGGTGTGGGATGTGGGGTTCTGCTTGCTATGAGGTCGGCCACAGTGGAATGAGCCGTCCATATCCTGCTCTTGTCTTTGTCCCGCTAAGGCATCAGCTTCCCACAACCGGAGTGGGGATGGAGGAGGGCGAAGGAAGGAGCTGGGCAGGGGTGTGGCAGCCCCCTGGGACCCTGAGGTCAGAAGCTGGCTTTGCCCTTTGTTGTTAGTGTGTCGTTAGGTGTGTGCCACTTATCTCTGCGCCTCAGTCTCCCATTCTGTTCAGGGCAAATAATATGCTGACTGCATCGCAAGATTGCTGTGAAGGTAAAAAATTAAATAATGCCCTATACTGTTTAGTAGCTAATAGCTGTTCTTATTATTATTCACGTTGACAGTGTAGTGACTACCTCCAAATTGCCCTCAAGGTGGCTACATCATAATTTTATTTTTATAAAGCCATAGATGAGGGAGGAAAGATTTCCTTTTACATAATCATACCGTCATTTCCCTGCTCTGCTGGTGAGGTGGAGAAAATTTACATGTTTGCTGACCAGGTTTCTCTTCTGTGAATGCCCTGTTGACACCCTCCCTGCTTTGTGTAGATGTTACTTATCGATTTGTAAGTTTTATTTATATATTCTGGATATCAATCTTTTGCCTGTTTATCTGGAGCAGGTATATTCTCCTGGCCTGTATGTCCAGAGAGTTCGGGCAAGAAAGGGAATGATGGGAGATGAGACAAAAGAGGCATCCAGGGTCCTGAGTAACATCATTGAGTGTTATCATGGGCACTCTGGGAAGTCATGGAAGGAAGGGTACCGAGGAAAGGTGTGATAGAACCTGACTTACATTTCCAAGGCATCACTGAAACTGCTGTGTGAAGACTGCTGGAGGAGAGCCAATGGGTACAATGGGAAGAAGACCCTTTAGGAGGGTGTTGCAATAAACCAAATGAGAATGACGGTGGCCAGGATGGGGTGGTGAGCAGGGGACATATTCTGCATACTTTGGAGATGGAGATGAGAGGACTCGCCGATGGATGGGTGTGAGAGGTGAGAGGGTATGAGAGCTCAAGGAAGACTTTTTGACTTTGAGCCTGAGCAGCCGAGGGCCCTGTAGTGCACTGGGTAGGATCTACTTTATTTATAATTGTTGCTGTTGTTGTTATTTTGCATGCACGAAGAAAATCTAGAATTCCGCCCTGGCCAGGTAGTTCAGTTGGTTGGAGCATCGTCCTGATATGCCATAGTTAAGAGTTTGATCCTCAGTCAAGGCACATAAAAGGATCAACCACTGAATGCATACATAAGTGGAACAACAAATCGATGTTTTTCTCTCTTTCCCTCTCCCTCTCTCTTGAAAATCAATCAAGAAATCAAAGCTTTTTTTAAAATCCAGAATTGCCTTTGGGGCATGTTAAGTATTCGATGCCTGTGTTTCTAAGGTTAACACCAGGAGAGCCTGTATTCTTGAGATGCCATCAATTGGAGATTCTGGGGTGAAGGTTAGGGAATAGGCTCAGAAAACTACTCAGAAGAGCACATGCGACTAGCAAAGGACCCCGGGAAAGTAGGCTCTTTTGCCACTGTCCGCAGTGCTTGAAAACCCCAGATCGAAATCTCAAGGCACTGAACCCCAGTGGAAAGACCTGTCCATGTGCTGACCTCCCACCCTAATTTAGATCTGCCCGTGGTGCTGACCCCGCCCCCCCCCCCCCCCCCCCCCCACACACACACACACAGACCTGCCCGTGGTGGTGAACTCCCGGCCCCATTAGACCTGTCCGTGGTGCTGAAACGTTTTCCGCACAAATCTGCCTGTCGTGCTGAACACCTTTCCTGACAGCCGTGCGGTGGTGCTGATCTTCCCTCTCCCGTTAGATCTCTCCGTGGTGCTGAACTCCTTTCCCCATAGACTTTCCCATGGTGGCGAATCACTACAGTAGACCTCCGTTGCTGCTCTAGCCAACTAGTGGACGCTGTTTGAGGTGCTGAACCCCTTTTCATTATTTTATTTAAAATCTTTACCCAAGGTTATGTTCATTGATTTTTAGGGAGACAAGAAGGCAGAGAGAGAAACATGGATGTGTGAAACATTGATCAATCACATCTCGCATATGCCCAGAGGATTGAACTTGAAACATTTTGGTGCGTGGGATGAGGCTCAAACAAAATGACTAACCTAGCCAGAGCTGAACCCCTTTTCAGATCGACCTATTCATGGTGTTGAACCAGGCTAGCTGAACTGCCCCTAGCGCTGAAACCTTTCCCCATACACTTGGCAGTGGTGCTGGACTTCATGGAGGGACTTATCCGTGATGCTGATTCAGACCAGCTGGAGCTGTTAGTTATTGAATCTCTAGGCAGAACGCACAGCTCTGTCTACCTCTGACTTCTTCAAAGAACAGCCTGGGAAAGGACCCTGCTGTTGTCTGGACACAAAGCTCTTTGGTTCATAGGGAGCATGGGATGAAAGCAGATGAGGGCAAAAACTGCACAGTCACTTTTAAGAGGAAGCTTTGGCTTTCAGGATGGTAGAGCCCAGTTACAATCTGACTGAAATTAGTAACATGGAGCTTCTAAAACATTTCTGTGGAGGGGAAAGTACCCCCCAAATATAAAAACTAAACACAGATGTGCCAAGATTCAGGATGATGATTACCTTGCATTGGGGGAAATTGAGGAAGTGCTACATACAGCTTTATGGGAGCAATTGGCCAGGTTCTAGTTTTTATATCATGGTGGTGGGGGGTCACAAGGAGGATATTGTGTATTTATTAAAATACAGCATGGCCATATTTTATGCTAACTTGAATTATAAATATTTGAAATCATGATTTTTGGCTTTATTTTTGAATGACAAGAAGACCTGCAATTTAAACTTTCCTAAAAATCCTTACTTTCTAATATGATGAATTGTGTAAATTGTAAACCATGTTTGTTACTTTCAGATCATTAGTAGGAGAGACATGCAATTCATCCCATTAGGGTTGGTCTTGTATTATGCCAGTTTTGGATGGTGCAAGGTCTTTAAGAATGAGCGAGCCCCTGGCATAAAAATCCAGCCACCCTAGAATTGATGACTGAATGGATGGATATGTTTGTTCTGCCCAAAGATCTGGTCACCAAGGAACACAGGCTGCCTCCATCACTCCAGACACATTCCTAAAACACCCACACGTACTGAATATTGCAAGAGACACTTGAAGCATGTCCCCTCCCCCTAAGAGGATAATTTCCACTCCTCTCCAAGGGGAAGGAAGCCTTCAGTGTCTGGTTTGAGCTTGTGATCACTTAGACCCACTGAACTCTGGCTCTGCCCTAGTTTTCAAAAAGAGTTATTGGCCCAGTGGGATTTGATATTCCAAATTCTCTAAAGAAACTGGAACTTATTATGTTAAAAATCTTTTTTTCCTTATTAGTGTTTCCCTTGCTTTCTGTAGCTTGGTCTCTATGATAGTGGGGATTTTTTTTAATTTTTAATTTTTTTCATTATTTAGGCTATTACAGTTGTCCCAATCATTTCCAATTTGGCCTCCTCCTTACAGAGCACCTCCTTCCCACAGCCAGTCCCCACACTGTTGTTCATGTCCATAAATGATAGGGGAATGTATTTTTATGATACACTGCTGAGTCTCTGCCCGTTAGTATTCTCAGCACATAAGCTACTTTAATTTTTTTAATTTATTTTATTTTTATATACTTCTTTCTTTTTTTGGGGGGGGGTAATATATTTTAATGATTATGTTATTACAGTTGTCCCATTTTCCCCCTTCATTCCCCTCCACCATGCACACCCCCTCCCACCTACATCCCCCCCTTTAGTTCATGTCCATGTGTTATAAGTTCTTTAGCTTCTACATTTCCCATACCATTCTTGCCCTCCCCCTGTCTATTTTCTACCTACCGTCTATGCTACTTATTCTCTGTACCTTTCCCCCCTCTCTCCTCCTCCCACTCCCCTGTTGCTAACCCTCCATGTGCTCTCCATTTCTGTGGTTCTGCTCCTGTTCTATTTGTTTGCTTACTTTGCTTTTGTTTTAGTGTGGTTATTAATAACTGTGAATTTGCTGTCATTTTACTGTTCATATTTTTTATCTTCTTTTTCTTAGGTAAGTCCCTTTAACATATAATAAGTCCCTTTATAATATAATAAGTCCCTTTAACATTTCATAATTATATGAAAAGTCCCTTTTCATATAATAAGGGCTTGGTGATGATGAACTCCTTGAACTTGACCTTATCTGAGAAGCACTTTATCTTCCCTTCCATTCTAAATGACAGCTTAGCTGGATAGAGCAATCTTGGATGTAGGTCCTTGCCTTTCATGACTTGGAATACTTCTTTCCAGCCCCTTCTTGCCTGTAAGTTCTCTTTTGAGAAATCAGCTGGCAGTCTGGTGGGAACTCCTTTGTAGGTGACCATCCCCTTATTTCTGGCTGCTTCCAGAATTCTCTCCTTCATTCTAATCTTGGCTAATGTAATTATGATGTGCCTTGGTGTGTTCCTCCTTGGGTCCAACTTCTTTGGGACTCTCTGAGCTTCCTGGACTTCCTGGAAGTCTATTTCCTTTGCCAGATTGGGAAAGTTCTCCTTTATTATTTGTTCAAATAAGTTTTCCACTTGTTGCTCTTCCTCTTCCCCTTCTGGCACCCCTATAATTCGGATGTTGGGACGTTTAAAGATGTCCTGGAGTTTCCTAAGCCTCTCCTCATTTTTTTGAATCCCTGTTTCTTCATTCTTTTCTGGTTGGATGTTTCTTTCTTCCTTCTGGTCCACTACATTGATTTGAGTCCGTTTTCCTCCCATCACTATTGGTTCCCTGTGCATTTTCCTTCATTTCACTTACTGTAGCCTTCATTTGTTCATCTAATTTGCAACCAAAATCAACTAATTCTGTGAGCCTCCTGATCTCCAGTGCTTTGAACTGTGTATCTGATAGATTGGCTATCTCTTGGTCACTTAAAAGTATTGGCTCTGGTGCTTTGATTTGTTCTTTCATTTGAGCCATTTTTTTTTCTTTATTTTTAGTCTGGTCGCACCTGTTATGTATGAGGGGTGTTCACCAGGGCAGGGCAACCTAGTCGCAGAGTTGTGACGCTATATGTAGGGGCAGAGTCAGAGAGGGAACAATGGCGCTTCCTCCACTCTCTCTCGGATTTCAGTCCCCTCTGTGAGGCTAGAAGTCTCTCCCGGCACCTTGCCCCCCAAAAGTGTTTTCAGTCGGTGCTTTTAGGCTTTGTTTCCTGGAGCTGGGGCCCCAGTCTGTCTCACTGCCCATTTTCGCCTGGTTTATCTGCGTGCAAATATGTGACTGCGGTCAGCCACCTTGCGCGCCCTGCTGGGTCTGCTTGTTGCCTCCCTGCGCCTGGGGTCTGCTAACCACCGACTCTGTATCTGGGACCACTAGCCACTGCTTTTTCCTGCCGAGATCCCTCTCCTCCAGCCACCAACTCCACCCCTCTTACCGGTCTGGGTGAATCTTAAGACTTCCATACAATTCAATTTTCTATCTGTCTGGTTGGGTTTTCTTGTTTCTAAATGTTTGTTGTCCTTAATTTTGGTTGTGAGAGGAGGCACAGTGTGTCCATCTATGCCTCCATCTTGGCCGGAAGTCTGTAAAAATTTTTATTCATTTTAGAGAGTAAAGGGGAAAGAGAAAAGTAGCATTGACGTGAGAGAGAAACATCAATTGGTTACCTCTTGCATGCCTCCAACTGGGGCCCTGGCCTACAACCCAAGCATGCGCCCAGAAGGGGAATCAAACTGGTGATATTCCAGTTTGCAGGCCGATGCTTAATCCACTCAGCCACACCAACCAGGGCAACCAGACACTCTATGATTTTTTTCCTGAAGGATTAAATGAATAAAGTGTGATGCTTGTAAATGAAACATATTCCAACGACAACTCTTTACATTGAAAATAAACTGAGTGAGCTCAATCAAGTCCCTCTGTTGTCTGGGTGTAGCCAATGGTCTGCCCAGCTGAGTCACACCCATGATTATGGAATCCCAGTGGAGTAAGACTGCAGGGAGACCACTCCATGAGCAGGGGCTGTTTTCCCCTCCTCTGGGCCACCAGTGGTAGCAAGATTGTGTGGCACCAAGTAAAGGCTCTTGTAAAGTTCACCCCACAAAAAATTCTACTTCACTTTTTAAAATTTTTATTTATTTGAGAGAGACATTTTTTTTTGTTGTTCCACTCATTGAAGGGTTCCTTGTTGTTGTGGGGTTTTTTTCCTTATGAGACCTGACCAGAGATCAAGCCCTCGACCTTGGCATATCTGAGCAATGCTTCACCAGCTGAGGCACTGGAGGACCCCAGCTTCATGACAGGTGGGTAAGTACACTGTGCTGTCTGTCCCACTGGAGCACTTCAGTAGACAAGCAACTATACAGAAGTGGGAGCTAGTCTAAGTATTGATCACCACCAGTTGGCAACCTTTTGGTGATGAGCAGGAGGGCGCTAGGCCACAGGGCCCAGTCAGCAGCCATTTACCAATGTTCACAGAATCATCTGAAAGAATTAACCAGTATAAAAGTAGTAACTAATTACCCATTTCTTAATAAATGCTTTATTATTGGTAATACAGCACCATTTTTATATAGTTTGTTATTTATTATTGGTAACAGATCGCTGTCAGCAGCAGTAATGAAATATTAACTAAAACATGACCTAGGCTGTGGGTGAGGCATACACTGAGTAATTTCCCTGCCTGACTGAAGGCACTTTATTTTCACAAGAATTGCAGCCTGCAGGGGGTGGGCTGGGCACATTCTGTGATGGGAGAGAGGATTCTTTTGCTGTCACTGAAACACCCCTGCAGGGCGGGGGTCTACAAGTCCGGGTTTCTATAAAAGGGACCCTTTGCCCAATATCCTTGCTGAGGTTCTGGGCCCTGCCACCTGGTCTGATCATTCCCAAGCCAGGAATGCAGGGCTGGGAGAGGCAGGTGGCCTCATACCTTGAGCAGGCTTGCTGGGTTCCTGGGGTTCCTCAGGAGTATTTGTACTCCATACCCCTAAGTGTTGACACTCATTTTGACAGGAAAACCTGTACCTGTACCTTTTGCACATGATGAGTGTTTAAAATGACATTGGTCTCCCTTAAAATTTCAGTGATTGAGAAATCACTGAACCTCCCCATGCTGCTGGTGCGAGTATGTGTGTGGAGGGGTGATGGACAGATGTCATTTCCTGCTCATATTTCTTCTTTGTCATGGGAGACAAGCAAACCCCAAGGACACCTGTTTTGACAACAGGCCTGAGACATGGTGTGACCATTCCCAAGCCAGGAATCCAGGCCTGCAAGGGCCAGGTGCACTAGGGTAGGTTGCTGGTTTCTGGGGGTTCCTGTGGGGTATTCATGTTCCCTCTCCCCAGTCACTGACACTCATTTGGACAGGACAACTGGTCCCTGCATGTTCTGCACCTATGACTGTTTAAAATGACATTTGTCTCACTTAATTAAAAGTCTTACTTAAAAAGACTCTTTGGTAGACCACTATGAGAAACTTTGACATATGAAGCAACTACTGTTACTTCTTAATCCCCTCCAAAGTTTTTCTCCACATGACCCACCTAGTTACTTCTACAGATTACAAGTGTGAGACTCTCCAGTTGGTGTTGCAGGGAAACAAGGAGACTAGGTGTGGGGAAAATGAGCAAACACACAGGCATGTGTGACAAAGTGACAATATTGCCATGGAGCCCACCTCCCCATTCCCTCCTCCTCCTAATTCTCTACTTTACTATCGAGGAAATGGAAACCATGAGACACTAAATGTCTTGTCCATGCTCATAGGACAGTTTATTCCAGCTTGGTCTTCAGCCACACTGCCCCTGGCCATGCTCCCAGATACTAAACCTGTAGGGGGACTTATTTTCCACATAGCCATACAGATGCTACGGAAGCAAATGATGAGCATGGTGTGGCCTGTCCCCAAAGCCCACATTCCTATGACCTGTCTGGGCAGGACTTTTCTTGCGTCCTACCCATGGGCTCCAAATGTTAAGTCTCACACTTGCCCAAGGGCTCAGGTTCTTCCAGTAGTGTGGGGCTTCCGAGATTCCCTGCCCCTCTTCCACATGTGCATCCTCCTCTGGTGTAGCATAAGGTTGAAGTTCCTGAGGAAGGTTTTCTGTGTAGGATAAATGGAGGCAGTCTGGCTCCCTCATCCAGCTATCTGGGGAACTAAGATAAGCTATGTTCTCATAGCCTTGAGACCAGGCCCAATAATCG
The DNA here is from genome assembly GCA_004027475.1 of Anoura caudifer. NCBI lineage: Eukaryota > Metazoa > Chordata > Mammalia > Chiroptera > Phyllostomidae > Anoura > Anoura caudifer. The sequence goes on from PVKU01005786.1 coordinate 15,087, forward strand.
GTTCCCATAACACTGAGCGGGCTCACATGCACAGAATCATGCTGTTATACAATATTCTGGCTTTCTGCTGGCTTTGTCTATATTTAGTATATAAGGGGGACATGCAGCTTGCAGCATGCATGGATTGCCCACTGTTGAATAAAGGCATGTCAAGCATCCCCACGACTCCACCACTTTTTTTCCATTTGCCCAAATCCAGAGCGAACCTGCCAGGCCTTGACAGGTTACAAGATATTCTGCACTTCCCCACGTGTAGGGCTTGTCTCCCACGTAGATCCTCTGGTGGACAGGGATGAAGAAGTTCCTGACCTAGGCTTTGCTGCACTGGGCGCACTTATAGGGCTTCTCTAATGTGTGGTTGGTTTGGTGCTCCTGCAGGGTTGAGTACCCCATGAAGCACTTCTGGTGTGAAGCACTGGTAGGGCTACTCCCTGGTGTGCACAAGACTGTGCCTCCAGAGTGAAGACTTTTGCCTGAAGGACTTGCCACACTGGCGACAGGTATAAGGCTTTTCCCCAGTGTGCGTCCTCTGGTGTGCAATGAGGTACTCATTCCTGGTGAAGGCCCTGCCACAGTCCCTGCATGCATATGGCTTCTCCCCGGTGTGTATTCTCTGGTGCACTATAAGATTCCTGTTCATTCTAAAGGCCTTGCCACAGTCCTCGCACATGTATGGCTTTTCCCCGGTGTGCATCCTCTGGTGTGTAATGAGGTACTCATTCCTGGTGAAGGCCTTGCTGCACTCACTGCACATGTATGGCTTCTCCCCAGTGTGTGTCCTCTGATGCAGGATGAGGCTCCTGTTATCACTGAAGGCTTTGCCGCAGTCCGCACACTTGTATGGCTTCTCCCCGGTGTGCGACCTCTGATGCACTATGAGGCTCCTGTTCCGGGTGAAGGCCTTGCTGCACTGCCTGCACAGGTAAGGCTTCTCTCCAGTGTGTGTCCTCTGGTGCACATTGAGTTTCCATTTCTGGCTGAAAGCCTTTCCGCACTCCTCACAAGGATACAGCTTCTCCACAGTGTGCGTGCTCTGGTGCTTGATGAAGTACTTGTTCCGAGTGAAGGCCTTTCCACAGAACCCACATGAATACGGTTTGTCCCCAGTGTGCATCCTCTGGTGTGCAATGAGGCTCTTGTTTTCCCTGAAGGCCTTGCTGCACTGCCCACACTTGTACAGCTTCTCCCCACTGTGCACACGCTGATGGAAGGTGACATATGCCTGCCCAGAGGTGAACTTCCTACACGTGGTGCAGGAGAAGGGCTTCTCCCTGCTGTGGATTTGCTGTTGCTCCTTCAGGGAGGAGCTACAGCTGAAAGTCTTGACACAGTCCCTGCAATTGCAGGACTTCTTATCTGTGCTGAGTTTGGAGGGACGACCAAGGCTTGAAGTACTTGAGTTATTCCTACACATGGTGAATAGGTGCATCCCTGGTCTTCTTGGTCCTTCAGGTCTCGGTGGGGCTGGCATGAGGCTTTGGTGCACAAATGCCTTAAATTCTTGACATTCAGGGGCTAACATGTTGGACTTGTCCAATGGCCCCAGACAGGTTCTTGGGTTGCCCTCTCGCCATCCCACCCAGTCATTCTGTGTAGCTGCTCTTTCACAGATGTAACCCTGGTCACCATTCCTCGTAGGTCTTTCAGCCGCTACAGCAATGTATGGTCTATCTTCACAATTGTTCTCCTGTGGGTCTGATTCTTTTGTATCAGGTCTAGTCTCCAAGTCTGAGGGGAGCGGGGAAGAGATGAGGACACACATGTAGTTAACCACCAGACAGAGGATCTTCCCAAGACACAAGGCACAGGCTGAGAGCAGGGGACAAACTGTCAGGGGACAGAGGGCAAAGGGAAGCAGTGAGCTGAGACAGTATGTTGTAGGGAGGTGAGCACAGACCAAGAAAGGTCCCCTTGGAAGTGGGTGCAAAGGTGGCCAGGGAGCTCAGAGCTAGGCAGAAAGACCCTTAGAGAAAGAGGAGGAAGGCGGGCTTGGGGGAGCAGATCAAAGGTTTCTGCAAACCCAGTGAGGGTTCACTGCACCCTGTTCCTGGCTTCCTGGACTTGTCCTTCACGCCCCAGACAGCTGTGCTTCTCAAACCATTAACTGTAATTAGAAACAATAAAGTAAGAACTGACTCACATGTGGATGTGGTGGTTGTGCTCCATATCCCCCGTTATGTCCCCAGGCCAGCCAAGCTCCCACCTCTCTATGCTGCCCGGGAGTGTTCTGGCCCTGGCTACTGACTTCTCACCCTCCTCTTTGTACACTCATCCCTTCCTGCTGACCACAGGTGCTCCAGTCCTCTCCTGACTGTGTCCCATGGGATCCTCAATCACTGTTTCCACCTAGGGGACGGTCTTGAGTTCTGGACTCTGCACATAGACATCAGGGTTCCTCTCAATATTGAAAACTGTGAGAACTTTGGGGAAAATTTCATTCAAAAAGGGAAGATCTGGCCACACGGAGCCCTTCTTTCTGGGAGGCAACAAAGAAAGCAGAAACAGTAAGCCGCTGTCCTTCTTCTCCCATTTAAGCCCCCACTGGCCCCACAGCATACAAGTTTGACACCATTCCCTGAGTACTAGAAGGCCAGATTTGTGTCTCTTCTCCATGCTGACATCTCCTAAATAGATGACCCCACCCAGACCCCCCTCTCTGAGTTCTGCTGAGGAATAATCCAAGGCCTAATGGACACCCCTTTCTGGTATCTCAACCTAACACATTGGATGTGAAACTTGCTTTCAGAACCTCCAGTCCCAAATAATAAAAAGAACTTAGCAAAATATGTCAGACACACAATGGCCAGTACTGTATGATTCCACTCATATGAGGCAAGTAAAACCATCAAATTGATACGGACAGAAAGTAGGACATGGGAGCCCATGCTTGGGGAGGGGGAAGGGGAAGCTGTTCTTTACAGGTGACAGATTGTCAGCTGGGGACAATTAAGAATTCTGGATGTGGATGGTGGTGATGGTTGAACAACAGATTGTACTTCATGCATGAAACTGTGCATGTAAAAATAGTTAAACAGTCAAAAACAAAATCGTTAAACAGTTAACTTTATGTTATATATGTTTTATAACCATTGAGAAAATAAATTTTGCCCTGGCTTGTGTGGTTCAGGGGAGTGAGCGCTGGCCTGTGGACAAAAAGGTTGCAGGTTTGATTTCCTGTCAGGGCACATGCAAGGGAGGTGGGCCAGGTCACCAGTTGGGGCATGTGAGAGGCAACCCACCAATGTTTCTCTCTCACATCGATGTTTCTCTCCTTCTCCTTCTACCTCCCCCACACTCTAAAATAAATAAATAAATAAAATATCTTTTAAAAAAGAAACAAATTTTTTATAATAAAAAAAAGATTCAGCAGTCATCCTTGACTCACCCCTTCCCTCCCACAGTCCACAGTTAACAAAGGCTACCGTGCATGACAACTTGAACCGGACACTCCACTACTCTCTACAACCCATGGTTCATTCCGTGAGAAGAGGACCTCAGAGTTAGACCAAACCCTCCAGCATCTTCCCAGTACCCTGGGGTCTGCAGGCAATGCCTACCCTCTTCCTTACTCCTGTCTGCGATCCAGCCCTACTCATCCTTGTTTCTCTTTGATTTCCTTGTGTGTGCCCAGTGCTTTCTGCTTCAGGGCCTTTGTTCCTGCCCTTACCCCAGCTACCCCATGGGAGCTCATTCTTGAGTCTCAGTGAGCCTTTGTTCCCCACAAGGAGGCCTTCTCTGTCCACCCTACTGTGAAAAGGAAGCTACTGCCTGCTCTCTCTTGCCTGTGTCATTGTGAGCGCCCATTACTGGCTCTCTTGCATAATATGCACACTGCCAGCTCCATAGCGGGATATGACCTCTGTGAAGGCAAGGGCCTCGCCAGTCCTCAGCTCCCACACAGTGTCCAGCACACAGAAGGCACCTGATAAACCTTCAATGAGTGTTGGCCATGTGCTGGCATGGTAAAAAGTACCCCTCACAGCACATGACTAGGTGCTGGTAAGATTACTCCCAATGTACAGATGGGGAAACTGAGCCTCTGACAAACTGAGCTACACCCTCAAGATCACCCAGCACATTCCATAATGCGGTCCCATCCCTAAGTCACTCTCTGGCCTCGTAACTATTCTATCCCAGAGGAAAGGATTTGAGAAGTATGTAAGGTAGAGTGATCCTGGTTTCGTGACCCTGAGGTGTGGGGGTGACGCCAGATGTCAGAGCAGGTGGTGGCCTGAGACATGGAGGCTGAAGGTAACTTTCCAGGGGGAAGAGGGAAGAAGGGTGACAGTTGGTATGTTTGGGGTCCATGTGTCTGTGATATACTGGGGACATAACTGGTCTGTGGCTGCAGAGATTGGAGAGAAGAGTCTCTTTTGTGAACATGGTCAGACCACAAACCCAATGAAAATAATTGAAAAACTGGATTTCATCAAATTACAAACTTTTGCTCATCAACAAATGGTGCTGGGGCACCTGGGTATGCATGTTCAAAAGAGCACAACATGTGATGATTGAAGATGATGTGACTTTGGGTAGTGGGAATACAATGTAACATACAGGGCATTTATCATGGAAATGCACACTTGAAACCTATTGTATCCCATTAGCCAATGTCACCACAATGAACTTCATTTAAAAAACAAAAACAGTGATGTTAGTCCCTTTATACACCATTCACAACAATTAACTCAAAATGGACCAAAGCCCTAAATAAATAGATAAAATTTAAAACTTGTAGACAAAAGAGGAGTAAATCTTCATGGCAGTTGGTAAGGCAATGGCCCCTCAGATATGAAACCAAAAGCACAAGCAACAACAAAATAAATAACTAGACCCCATCACCATTAAAAACGTTTGTGTTCCAAATGATGCCATTGAGGAAGAGAAGACTACCCACAGAGTAGGAGAAATAGTTGCAAAGCACATATCTGATAAAGGACTTAGAACAAGAATTAACAACAAAAAATATGTAAAGAATTTTGAAAATTGAATAATATGGAAGCAAACAACACAGCTAAACACACAGGCCAAAGACTTGAACCAGCCCTGGCTGGTGTGGCTCAGTGGATTGAGTGCCGTCCTGCAAACCACAGGACTGCCAGTTCAATTCCCACTCTAGGACACATGCCTGGGTTGCAGAACAGGTCCCTAGTGGAGGAGGGCGTGCAAGAGGCAACCACACAATGATGTTTCTCTCTCTCTCTTCCCCTCTCTAAAAATAAATAAAATCTTAAAAAAAAAAAAAAAAGACTTGAATCAGACACTTCACTGAAGAGAATATACTGATGGCAAAGAAGAACCTAGAACAGTTCTCAGTACCAGTTGCCAGCTTGAGTGGGGTAAGACTGTACACCAATGGGAATGGCTGCAATGAGAGAGATTCAGTATGTTGAGTTCTGACAAGCGCATAAAGCAATGAAATTCCCTGTAAGTACTGATAGAAATAAAAAACAAGACAGAGGCTTTCAAAAAAGTTTGGTAGCTTTTGAAAACATAAAATATGAGCATTTCCATGACCCAACCATTCTCAACAGAAAGGACTTGGCTGGTTTGATCCTAGGTCGGGGCCTGAACGGGAGACAACTGATTGATCTTTCACATATTCTCTCTCTCTCAAATCAATAAACATATCCTCCAGTGAGGATTTAAAAATAAAAGGGAAGAAAGAAAAAAGGGAACTCTTGGTACATATGGACAATGTGGGCAAACCTCAAAGAAATGATGCCAAGTGTAAGAAATCAGACAAAAAAAAAAAAAGTATGTGCCATGTGATTCCATATACATAAAATCCTGGAATAGGCAAACTAAAGGACGGTGGTAGCCAGGGGATAGGGGGTGGGGGAAGGAAAGAACAACTTTTTGGGCTAATGGACACATCTGCACCACACGGATGATGTCTCAGACAGATACAAAAGTCAAAATGCATCAAATTGTTCATTTTAACTATGTGCAGTTTACTGGAGATCAGTTAAACCTCCAGAAAAGTTGCTAATGAAATGGGACCATATACTAATTCTGCAAGTTACAGTTTTCCTGAAAATATTATCCAGGGACATGTTTCTGTGTCAGTGACTATGAAGAGTGCTCACGCTGGAAGAACATCGAGATATCCACAGTATTGCTACACCATGATTTGTTTGGTGAGTCTCATAGATGGGCATCTACGGCATTTCTCTTGATTTTTCTTCTTATGGAAAAACTCTGCACACTTATAGAAAAAAATTCAAAGGCTATATTCTAGAAATGGAATCGTTTGAAATTTAGTTGAAAACACCAAACTGTCTTCCAAATAAGTTGTCCCAACTTCATGCTCCTAAAATGAAGAGGCCCTTTCCCTGCACCCTCATAATACAGGACGCTATTACTTTTTTTTATACCTCATCCAAGATATACTTAGAGAGGGAGGAGGTGGGTGAGGAGGAAGAGGTGGGGAGACAGGCAGAGAAAGAGAAAATTGATGAGACAGAGATGCATCTAGGGATCAAACTCACAACCTTTTAGTGTACAGGATGACAAAATGAGCCACACTGGGCCAGGATGCTATTCTTTTTCATCTCTGTGTACCTCACGGGCAAAAATTGTATTTCTGTGACTCAATTGGTACTTCTTTAACTATTAGTAAGGTTTATAAATCTTTTGTAAAGTGTAACTCCATGCATTTCTACATCTGTGAATTGCAGGCTGATAAGCTAGGTCCATCTCTCTATCATTCATTTAGTCTTTTTCTCATTTATTCATAAGAGCTGTTTTTGTATTTATAATCCTCTGACTGTTAGGCACGCAGTAAATACTCTTCCCCACTTCATCACCTGTCAACTTTACTTTTAGCTTCAAGTAAGTCGAATGTCCTACCAAGTCAGATCTGTCCACCTTTTCTGTGTGTTATTCTGAAGTGACAGGCAGGTGGTGATAATGCAGCAAAGCTGCCCTCTTACCCAGCGAGACCAGGTTCCAGTAGGTCTCCATCATCACATCCCTGTACAGGTCCTTCTGTGCAGGCTTCAGCTGCTGCCACTCCTCCTGGGTGAAGTCCACCATCAAATCTCTGAATGCCACCGACCTCTGTAAGAGGAAGTGCACACCACTCACCACAGGGCCCACCTCACAGAAGTTGGGGATGTGGCCAGAAGGTCAGAGAGGATCACAAAGGCACAGAGGATGCACCTGATGTGGTGCTGACAAGGTGCAGAGCTCTGAAGGGCCTGACCACTCGGTGTCCTCGGTGCCTAAGTACACTGGATGGTCCTTGGATGGGCAAATAAACCAGGGGGCTGCTCACCAGAAACAGAAACAATCCACTTATACAATGGGCAAAGGATCTGAATAGACACTTCTCCAAAGAGGACGTACGGATGGCCCATAGACATATGAAAAAATGCTCAACATCACTAATCATCAGAGAGCTGCAAATTAAACCCACGATGAGATATCACCTCACACCTGTCAGATGGAAGCCCCCATAACACAACAGCAACTAGTCAACACCATCATGACAGCTCAGAGCAAGGGCAGCTATAGGGGACTTCCTGGAGCTGGAAAGTGTGGTCTATGGTTGGGTCGTTAGGGGGATATTCCAGGTAGGAGCAGGTGGGTCAAGATCTGAGGCTTAAAAGGCAGACTGAGCACCAAGGACCCTATGCCATGACCCTGTGCAGGAACTGAATGCAGCTCCAAAGCGTGTTGGACAACAAGAGCACATGATGATGACAATGTCATCAACTCAGCAGTGAAGATACCTATCACTCACTAGGTGGTTCCTCAGAGCCAAGTTTTAGTCTAAGCCATGTTACCAGTTCAGTTTCAATGTTGAGTTCATGTGTGGAAGTGCCTACTCTCAGCACCTCAGAATGGGACCTGATTTGGAGCAGGGTCATTGCAGGTGTATTGAGTTAAGATGAAGTCACACTGGAGAAGGGTGGCCCCTAAGGCCATAGGACTGATGTCCTTATAAAAAGGAGAAATTTGGATGCAGAGACATGCACACAGTGATCTATGGACAGGTGTCTGAGGCCATGCCTTTCAGGGCTCCATCTGTTTTGGATTCTTTTCCAAAGAATTCAAACCACTTCCACAAGAAAAAACCTCACCTAGTTCCATACAGCTGAAATTGGGCTCCATTTTTTTTAATACTCACCCCAGGGTATATTTATTGATTTTATAGTATGAGGAAGGCAGGGTCAGAGAGAGACAGAGAGAGAGAGTGATCTGTTTGCCTCATGCATGTGCCCCAACTGAGATCAAACCCAAAACATTTTGGTGTAAGGGAAGATGCTATAACCAACTGTGCCTCAAGCCACATCAGGCTCTATTTTTAGAAAAATCAGAATGTAATTACACTAAAAGAGAGTAAGAAAAAGAAATTGAACACCTAAACCCCAACCACACAAAAATGATAACCATAAGGAAATTCCAAACAATGTTGGTAAAGGAGGAAACCAAGGTAATGATCACAGAGAAGGTAACAGTGGAAACATCATGGTGTAGCCACATTGGAAAACAGTCAGATCATTCCCTAAATAGTTAAATATACTTTTCTCAAAGGATCCGTTAATTTCAGCTCTTACACCCAGAGAAATAAGAACCTCAAACAAAAAACTGTACATGAATGTTCACAGCAGCATTGCTAATAACAACCAAAAAGTGGAAACAACCCAAATATACACCACTTGATAAATGTGTACACACAGGGTCTACCTGTGCTGTGGAATAGCATACAGCCATGAAAAGAGACACCAACTACAACATAGAGGAACATAAAAAACATGATGCTCAGGGAAAACAGCCAGACACAAAAATCACATATTGTGTGATTCCATTGATAAGAAATGTCCAGCCCTGATGGACTGATTCAGCTGGCTGGAACTTTGTATAACCAAAGGTTGAGAGTGTGGCCCATGGTTTGGGCACATATGGGAGGCAACTGATCGATGTTTCTCTCCCCTTCTTTCTCCCTCCATTCCTTTCTCTCTAAAAATAAATAAAATCTTAAAAAAATAAAAACATTCAAGAATACTAAGATTCCTGAGGACCAGCAAGCAGAGAATAATTTGCCTGCATACATAAATGATGAATAAACATTTTCTATAAAACAAGCCTCACTAATATCACAAAGGATGCTACTCAGAAAGATCACATGATATCAGTTGTCACCTATGACAAGGACAGTTTATACCAGTTGTAATTAATGTTCAATAAGTGGAATAAGCACCCAACAAACTGCAATGTGAAATATTGGAGCCCCTGCTGCACAGTGGTTTGAGAATAAACTGTCCTAACTTGTAACTATGAACAGTTCTGAAAGGCCTTAAAAATACCCACGTCAAGGTTCCTCTGCAAGGAATTGCCAGCAAAGAAATCATAAAGCCCAGGCTGGTGTGGCTCAGTGGACTGAGCCCTGACCTGTGAACCAAAAACTCTCCTGTTTGATTCGCAGTCAGGGCACAAGCCTGGGTTGCAGGCCAGGTCCCCAGTAGGGGTGTGCAAAATACAACCACACATTGATGTTTCTCTCCCTCTCTTCCTCCCTTCCATTGCCTCTCTAAAAATAAATAAAATCATTTTTAAAAATCTGTTTAAAAAATAAAATAAAGAAAAACAAAACAAAACAAAAAACATACAAAAAGTAGGGCAAAGATTTATGCACAGCTTGGCCAAGTGGTTCAGTTGGTTGGAGCATTGTCCGGTATATCAAACGTTGTGGGTTTGATCCAGAGTTAGGAAGTATGCGGGAGGCAACTGTTGGTGTTTCTCTATCACAACTATGATTCTAACTCTTTTCTTCTCTCACTAAAACTCAACGAATACTTCATCTAGTGATGATTAAAAAAGATTTACTCCCAGATATGTATATATATATATATGTATATATATTGATTTGAGAAAGAGATGTTGTTCCACATATTGTTAAAGTCATTGCTTCTCATATGTACCTGACTATGGATCAAACTCACAGCCTTGGCATATGAAGATGATCCTCTCACAAACTTAGCTACTACATCTGTATGTTTTTATTGTAAAGTATTTCTTCTATAGAATGAAATTTTGAAAAAATACCACAAATAGCCACCCACTAAAACATCATAAAACATGGCCACAACCAGAGACATTCATGGGTCCCTCACCACAGGAGTCTTCCATCCATCCCTACCCAGTCCCCTGAGCATTTAGTGCCACCTTCCCACTTCTGAAGGTCCCTCACCAAGCACATCCTGCCTTGGGCCTCTGTCACATTTTATCAAATGTATTTAAGCCACTACTTCCCAGGTGCCCACTGGTGTCTCCTGAGAGCTCCCAGGGTAGGACAGGTCACTCCCAAGCTATTCTGTTCCCTGTGGTAGAAAAACACCAGAGTCAAGACAGGGCTCTCTCAACTCAGAGTAGACACAACCCCAGGAGACCTGTACATGGGCCTGGCCCCTGAGGGGTTTGGAGTTGCAGAGGGTCATCACTGTCCAGAAGCCTGACCCTAAGGAAGGGTGACATGACTTACCAGGGCCTTCGTGGTCAGCGGCTGGGTGGCCATCCTTCCAGTGCCCATGGTGACCAGTAGACGGGCAGGCTGTGCACAAGGGAAGAAAAAGAAAGGCACAGTGAGAGACCAGGTCAAGGCCTGACCCATAGTGCAGACAGAACACACAGACACACCCACTAGAAGACAATCAGACAGGGACACGCACACACACATTAATAGTTAACGCATGCAGGAGGCCTATGCATCCAAGGCACTGGACAAATGTCTCTGATTTAATCCTCCTCACACCCTACACAGTGGGGGCTATTTCCATTCACCCCATTTCACAGATGAAGAAACTAAGGCCCACAAAGATAAGAAATGCACCCAGGAAGGTAAGGGTGGGATTAGGGTTGAGCTGAGTATGTCAGGGTCCATGTGCTTCCTGCACATGTCACACCCACACATTACACTTCCACAACACACACAAGTGCACACAGCCACTCCCACAGCCTGGAGGGAGGAACAGGACCCTCAGCCTCCACCCTGGGTCTGACTACTGGCCCCGACCCAGAAGACATCCCCACACTGAAACACCCTCCAGATCTCCCAGGGTTACTGTGAGGCTCACTGATCAATCACACGCAGGGAACCTGGAGCCGTGTGACTGCACTGGTGGGAGCATTGTCCTGAACACAAAAGGTCAGGGTCAATCCCTGGTTGTGGCCTGGGTCTTGGTTGCAGATTTCATCCCGATACCAGGTCCGGGTGCCAGTGGAAGGCAACTGATCAATGTTTCCCTCTCTCTACCTCCCTCTCTAAAAATCAGTGAAGTCAATAAACATATAAATGATGTTTACTGTAGCACCGTTCCTAGAAACAAACACCAACCTACCAACAAACCAACCAAACCTGTTTATATGGATAAATGCAAGGCATCTGGCCTCAAATTCCAGGTCGCCTCCCAGAAGCAGGAGTTATATTATATCCCTGTGTGCAGTGACTTCATGATTTCTTACATGGAATTTTTGCAAATGTATTCTTTGTGGACTTGCAATTTCTGCCTCCTATCCCTGAACCACGAGGTCAACAACACAGGCTGCTATTGCAGGACCAGGAAGCCCCCAGAGCCAAATTACCCAGGAGGCACAGTGGGCCCAGGGCCCCTGACACCTGTGGGAGCCTTTGATTATATCATCATTTTTTTAAATATTATAAGAGAAAACATGAATCATATTGAGTCTGGACTATTTTTGTACTTACAGCAATGCAATCATAACTCTAATATTTTCCATTTAAAAGGATGCTGTAAAGGCATAGTGGCCCTGGAAGTGGTATGTACATGGGGACTGTGACCTCTGAACCCAGTGTGGCATAAAATCTGTATCTGCAGAGCCGGGTGTGGCGGCTGCTCTGGTAACTCCTCTATCCAAGGTTTCTGGCATTTCTTCTGTCCATTGTTTCTAAGGGGAAACAAAGATTCGCCATCTGTGGGGTGGTTCGTGTGGGAGCTCCGAAACACAGAACCTGGGTGTGATTCACTTAAAGTCTCTCAGCCTCAGTTTTCTCACCTGCAAAATCGGGGTGGTGAGGGTCCCTACCTCAGGGTTACTGGCAGGCTATGAAATGCCCAGAACCATACCCTGAGCACCCAACACACCCTCCCTGAACAAATCCACCCGGGTCAGCATGGGGTAGGGTCTCTGACCCTCTTCTTAGCCCCACACCTGGCTACCACACACGTCCTGCCCTCCCGGGGCCAGGGGAGGCTCTGAAAGCAGGAAGGAAATGGGCTCTCCGGCCGGTAGGCAGGCAGCTCTACCAGGCCCGTCTGTCCAGGAGGGCCGTCTTCCTCACGCTCTCGGGAGGGCACACCCCACGCACCCACTCACACACGTCAGCCCTCCCCAGAGACAGAGATGCAGGAGCGCACAGGCAGGACTCCGGGACAGGAGGGCTAGGACAGGAGAGACCCCCACACCCTCACACGCACAGACACACTCACACCACACACATAGGCGCACAGGAAGAGACCAGACACTGGTGGACACCTGGATGGTGCCTTCACAGGGAGACACCGCGAATGGAAACAAAAGCAAACACGCACACAGACTTGGACACGGACGGACCTTGGAGAGACCAAGGCAGGCAGCCGACACACACACAAGCAAAGGCGAGACAAACGGATGGAGGCCATCCGGACACACGCGGGGACAAATCAGAGACAAAGTCACCGCGAAACACACCCTCACACACACTCGCGCTGCCACAGGCACAGCCCGCGCCTGCAAGACTCCGCCCCGATCCGCACCTACTCGCGTCACCTCACGCCCCTGCCAGGTCAGCTTCCGGACTCACTTGGCTACCTCAGGAACGTGAAAGGCCGCCAGTGGAAACCCCAATCACAATGCGCCTGCGCGTACCGTGCAACTACACTTCCCAGAAGCCCGCGCGCCACCCTCCGGTAAGGCCACCCTCCGGTAAGCTGAGACCCGCCTCGGAGCGAGGGACCCGGAGAGAACCAGATTCTGAAAGGCAGGCCGCGGTTTCACGTCCCAGAAGCCCCCGGTACACCTGGGTCAAGAAATCACGTGGGGAGTCAAGCGCACCTGGGGGAAGGGAACCCAGCGGAGAGGGGTTCTCAGCGGAGTGGGAGGAAGGCGACAGAGCACGTTGGGGGCCAGGCAGGGGTAAGGTGGGCCAAGGACTGGGGGCCAGGGAGCGGGGGAGACGGAAAGAGGTGTAGGGAGATGGGGATCGGGACGAGGAGCGGAGCGAGCTGGAGAGGGGGAGGGGGAGGGAAATCGCAGAAAAGGCGGGGCGTGGGTGGAGGAGGGAAAAGACACTGTAGCCCCTCCGCTGACATCCTGCGTCTACCCAGAAGGCTTGTAGCCAGAAAAGAAGTACGGCCCTTCGCGTTAAGTGCCAGCTCTTTTTCAGGGCATGTTACTGTTATGGAACCAAAGGGGTGGTTCCGCTGCCCGTCGCCCCCAATAGGCAAGCTCTAGAGGCAGAGGCTGGTGAGAAAGGAAAGAGGGTTTTCATTCAGATGCTCAAAGCCCAATTCCGAGGGAAAACCCAGCCTTCCTTAGCTGCACCAGAGCAGAAGGCAGCTTCCAGAGCTCCTGTTCCCTTTTGGAAATAGCAGGTGTCGCTGAGCTGTCACCCAGGCAGCTCAGCGTGCTCCCAGCTACTGTCAGGTTTCAGGTTCTTTCTTAGAACCCGCAGGCCCCGACGTCAGCCAGGCCACTTCCAGGGCCACAAAATCCCGTCAACTCACCAGGTAGTACGTTCTCCAGGTGAGCAGGAGAACAGCCCTTCCTTGCCCTGCGTTTATATTAGTTTCCGGTTTGGGACGGGCTGAGTGGCATTTACTTCCCCAGTTTCCGTCGTGCTGGGGACTGGACGGTCTACCCAACACCAATCACTTGTTTTCCCCAGGGTAGACTGACTGACAGGCTAGTCTTCAGTCCAGCACCTCCCCGGCGCCGGCACTGAATTATGTGTGCCTGTCTTCCCTGGTCCAACCCACAATAAGGTATCAGTAGGGAGGGCTTTTCCCCTATCCAATCATCTTGCTAGCATTGCGCCTACTCAGTGCAGTCGTTCCTTCTGCCGCCCTCTTGACCAGGGCAGATTATCTTCGTCCAGGATAGGATTCTCCAAGTTCTTGCAGGAGCTCGGTTACCAACGAAATGCTGCCCCAACTGCCCCTTGCCATCGCCCAGAACCCATGGAGATCTACTCAGGTGGCCCCTCCTTTCTCTGCCCTTGCCTTCTCCCAGTGGTCTGGCCTGTGATCTGTACCATTTAGATGTACAAACGCATTTAGTCCTAGCAAACAAACTGCTTTCCAGATGAGGACAGTGATACACACAAGGGAGGTCACAGGAGAGGAAAGTGGGGGTGCTGGGGTGGGAAAGCCTGGAGCCCTTTTACATCATAAACTACAAAACCAAGTGTAAAAGCATTTGCTGAATGTTCCAATGACAAGAAAAAATGCAAATTGTAGCCGCCTTAGGTTTTGATTAATTACTTCTTTTGCATTCTTTTTTAATCCTCACCATAATATCTGTAATGATTTTAGAGAAAGAGGAAGGGAGAGAATTAATATGAGAAAATTGATCTTGTGCAACTCACAACCTTTTGGTGCATGAGACAGTGCTCCATCTGAGTAAGCCACCAGGCCAGGGCAGAACCCCCTTTCAAATAGACCTGTACATTTACCCAATGGAATACTATGCATCAGAAAGAAAGAAAGAACTCCTACCCTTAGAGACAGCATGGATGGAACTGAAGGGTATTATGCTAAGTGAAATAAGCTTGGCAGTGAAAGACAAACCATATGATCTCACCTATAAGTGGAACCTAATCAACAAAACAGGCCAGCAAAATAGAACAAGAGACAGGGCAATAAAGGACAAACGGGAGGAGGGAAGAGGATAAAGAGGGAAATAAGGGGAAGGGTCAAGTCAAGGAACATGTATAAAGAAACCATGGACAAAGACAATGGGGGTGGGGGGAAGATTGAAAGTAGAAGGTTGGGGGTCAGTAAGGCAGGGGAGAGAAATGGGGGGAAATGAGGACAACTGTAATTGAACAAAATTAAGGAAAAAAAATATTTGAGCCAGATTGACTGAGCTGTCCCTGTTACTGGACTCTCCCCATAGACCGGTCCCCTGCTGAACTTTTTCAGAAAACCTGGTTTTGATTCACACCAATGGAGCTGTGCCTGATTAAATCTTAGGCAGAATGCACAGCTCTGTTTACCTCTGACTTCTTCAAAGAACCAATCCACCCTGGCTGGTGTAGCTCAGTGGATTGAGCATGGGCCTGTGAACCAAAGGATCGCGGTTTGATTCCCAGTCAGGGCACATGCCTGGGTTGCAGGCCAGTTCCTGCAAGGGACGCATGAGAGGCAACCATACATTGATATTTCTCTCCCTCTCTTCTTCCCTTCCCCTCTAAAGATAAATAAAATGTTTAAAAAAGAACTAATCCACCTGGGAAAGAGCCCTGCTGTTATCTGGATACAAAGCTCTCCAGGCCATTGAGAGTGTAAGTTGTAAGCAGATGAGGGCAAAAAACACAGTCATTTTTAAGAGGCAGGTTTGTCTTTTAGGATGACAACCTGACTGAAATTACTAACATGGAGATTCAAAAAATATATATGTGGAAAATTAGTACCAACCCAAAATGAAAAACAAAATACAGACATGCAAGGATTCTAGATTATGATGTCTTTGGCTTGGGGAAAATTGCTGCAGAGCTTTGAAGGGATATGTGAGTTACTGGCAAGATTCTAGTATTTACGTTGTGAAGTGGGGTCAAACAAGTATATTGTGTAATTATAAGAATACAATGGCTATATTTTATACTAATTTTAATTATAGAAACTTGAAGGCATATTTGAGTGGCATTTTATTTTTTCAGAATAACAAGAAGCCTTGCAATTTAAAATTTCTTAAAATTCCTTGCTTTCTCATATGATCCATTATGGGTATTGTATTCCATGTTTGTTATTTTGATATCAATGCGTGAAGAGACATGCCAGTCACCTCTTGTTATGTTTGGCCTTGTATTATGCAGGTTTTGGCTGGTGCAAGGCCTTGAAGAATGAGCGAGCCCCTGGCATAAAAATCCAGCCACTCTAGAACTGATGACTGAATGGATGGATATATTTGTTCTTCCAAAAGGTCTGTTCACCAGGGAAGCCACAGCTGCCCCCATCACTCAAGACCCAGACATTTATAAAGCACCCACAATGTGATGAATATTGCAAGAGACACTTGAGGTGTGTCCCCTTCCCCTAAAAGGATAATTTCCACTCCTCTCTAAGGGGCAGGAAGCCTTCAGTGTCTGCTTTGAGCTTTTGATCACTTAGACCCACTGAACTCTGGCTCTGCCCTAGTTTTCAAAAGGAGTTATTGGCCCAGTGGGTTTTGATATTCCAAATTCTCTAAAGAAATTGGAACTTACTATGTTAACATCTTTTTTTTCCTTATTAGTGTTTCTCTTGCTCTCGGTAACTTGGTCTCCATGATGGTGGGGATTTTTTTTAAGGTTTTTAAATTATGCTATTACAGTTGCCCCAATTATTTCCAATTTGGCCCCCTCCTTAAGAGCCCCTCCTTCCCACAGCCAGTCCCCACACTGTTGTTCATGTCCATGGGTGATGGGGGAATGTATTTTATAATATACTGCTGAGACTCCACCTCTTAGGAGTATTCTTGGCACATAACAGATATATGTTTTAAGGTTTTATTTATTTTAGAGAGGGGATAAAGGAGAGAAAAAGAGAAAAGAAGCATTGACTTATGAGAGAAACATCAATTGGTTGCCTCTTGCATACCTCCAACTGGGGCCCTGGCCCACAACCCAGGCATGTTCCTAGAACAGGAACCAAACAGGTGATATTTCAGTTTGCAGGCTGATGCTCAATCCACTGAGCCACACCAGCCAGGGTAACCAGATGTTCTATGATTTTTTCCTGAAGGATTAAATGGATAAAGTATGATGCTTGTAAATGAAAAATATTCCAGTGACAAGGTGAACAACTCTTTATATTGAAAATAAACTGAGTGAGCTGAATCAAGTCCATTTGTTGTCTGGGTGCAGCCCATGGTCTGCCCAGCTGAGTCACCCAGGATTGTGGAATCCCTGTTGGGTAAGACCCTGCAGGGAGGCCAAGCTGTGGGCTGGGGATCTGTTGTTTCCTCCGCTGAGCCACAGCAGTGACCCGGAAGGCAGGACTGTGTAGCACCAAGTAGACTCCTGTAAGTTTCACCCCACAAGGAGAAGAATCTACTTCACTTCTGAACATTTTTATTTGACAGAGAGTAAGCAGTTTTTTTGTTCCACTCATTGAAGACTTCATTGTTTGTTTTTTTCTCATGAACCCTGACAAGAGAAGAAACTCTCAACCTTGGCAGATCCGGGCAGTGCTTCACCAGCTGAGACACCAGGAGGGCCCTCCTTTCAGGGCAGATGGGTAAGCACACTGTGCTCTGTCTGTCCCACTGAAGAAGATTAGCAACTATACAGAAGTGGGAGCCAGTCTATCGATCGCGACAGGCTCACACCCTTTTGGTGATGCTCAGGAGGGCGCAAGGTGACAGGGCCCAGGGCAGGGGCTTCAGGGGCCTCAGTCAGCAGCCGTTTACGATGTCTACAGAAGCATCTCAAACAATTAACAACCTATACAAAAGTAGTAACTAATTACTCACTTATTAATAAGTGTTTTATGTATTATTTATTGTAAATAGAACACCATCCTTGTATCATTTTTTATTATTATTGGTAAAAATCACTATCATCATCAGTAATGAAATACTAAGTAAAATATGACTAAGGCTGTGGGTGACACATAGACTGGGTAATGGCCCCACAGGACTAAGGCACTTTATTTTCACCAGAATTCCAGCCTGCAGGGGGTGTGCAGGGTGGAGGAGAATGATGGGGGAGAAATGGGACAACTGTTATAGCATAATCAATAAAATATATTAAAAAGTAAAATAACATCAGTCTCCCTTAAAGCTTTATTTTTAAAAAATTAACAGACCCCTATGACAAACTAGGGCATTTGATGCAAGTATTGCTACTCCTGAATGCTGAGAAAAAATTTTCTTCCCTACATGAACTACCTGGTACCTTCTACCGTCACAGGGAAACAGGCCTGGGTGTGGGGAAAACAAGGACACCCACAGATGTGACAACCTGACATCTGGACCTCATCCAGTTGTGTGACATCACAAAGTGACAGTGTCTCCATGGAGCCCACCTTCCCTTCTCCTTCTCGTCCTTTAACTACCAAGGAGGTGGAGACCGGAGACACTGCGTTGTCCAAGCTCCTACAACAGTTTACTGGATCTGGGTCTGCACCCACAGACCCCCTGGCCACACTCCCAGATACTAGACCTGTAGGGGGACCTGCTTTCCACACACAACTGCCAAAGCTACAAAAGCAGCTTGTGTGGTGTGGCCTATCCCCAGTGGCCACATTCCTTAGACACATCAGGGCAGGACTTCTCAAGTCCTACCTGTCAGCCCCAATGTCATTTCTGGCACTGGCCCGTGAGCTCAGGATGTACTCACCAGTTGTGGATGCTGAGAATCGAGGATACCCTGCTCCACTATAGGTGCATCCTGTTCTGGTGTTGTGCGAGGTTGAAGTTCCCAGTGAAGTTTTTTCCACACTGGCCACTCTTATAAGGCTTCTTTCCCATGTGGATCCCCCAGTAGAGGGTGAGAAATTTCTGACAGACCTTGCTGCACTGGCTGCATCTGCAGGGCTCCTGGCTGGTGTGGCTGGTCTGGGGTACCTACAGGGACGAGCTCTTCTGGAAGATGAGCACTCCTAGGGCTTCTCCCCAGTGTGCACACACCTGTGCTGCGACAGTGAAGTTTTTGCCGAAGTCCCCACCCATTGTCTGAGTTTTAAGGCTTCTACATGGGGTGCACTCGCTCATGCTCCATGAGATGGAGCTGTGACTGAAGGCCTTGCCCCAGTCCATGCAGGCACATGGCTTCCCCTCAGTGTGCACATGCTGCCAGATGGTGAGGCCCAACTGCTGGGTGAACTGCATCCCGCATGTGGCATGCGGGCAGGGCTTCTCCCTGTATGGCTTACTTGGTGCTTCTTCAGGCACAAGTCATAGCCATTAGCTGGCCACACTCCACACATTGAAAGGGCTTTTTCTCTGTGCGGAGTTTGGAGAGAGGACGAGTGTTGAAGTACCCGAGTTCTTCCCATGTGTGCTGAATGCGTGTATACTCGCCCCTCTCAGGCTTTCCCATCTCACAGGGGCCAGCAAGTGGCTTTGGTGTTTGAATGCCTTAAACTCACCATATTCAGGGTCTAACACTTGGGACATGTCCAACTGCCTGCGACAGCCCTGCTCAGTCACCCTGAGTCCCCATTCCTTCATAGGCACCACCCAGGGAACCATTCCTCCTGGGTATTTCCGCTGCCACATCAAAGGATGGTTGGTCTTCCTAAACATCCTCCTGTGGGTGTGATTCTTCTCTATCAGGTCTAGTCTCTAAGTCTGAGGGGAGGGGGAAAGAGATGATGACACACATGGAGTTAACTAAGCTGGGAGGGAGGACCTTCCCCAGATATCAGAAGGCATAGCCTGAGAGCAGGGACACTTGTCTTCTGTATAGTAACTGGGAATGCCACCTTTCCAGAGCACCTGAGAGGTTACAACCTGTAAGGACACATTTCCTTCCAGGCAGCTCTTTCAAAGAAACTTGGGCCACAAAACACTCCCCCGATAAAATTTCATACCATGGGGGATGTTTATTGGGTAAACAAGCATCCAAGATTACAGAGACATCACTGAATCTCCAGATGTTGCTGGTGGGAATGTGTGTGTGGTGGGGGGAAGGACAAATGTAATTTCCCACTAGGATTTCTCCCTGGTCATGGGAGACAAGCAAACCCCAAGGAAAACTGTTTTGACAATAGGATGTGACCATTCCCAAGCCAGGAATCCAGGGCTACGAGGACCAGGTGGACTAGGGTGGGTTGCTGGGTTCTGAGGGTTCCTTTGGGGTATTTGTTCTCCCTCCCCGCAATCACTGACACTCATCTGGACAGGAAAACCAGTCCCAGCATCTTTTGCACCTGTCCCCTGTTTAAAATGATGGAGGTCTCAATTAAAAGTTTTATTTGCAAATAATTTTTAGTAGACCACTATGAGAAACTGATATATAAAGCAACTACTATTGTTTCGTAATCCCCCCCAGCAATTTTTTCTCCTCATGAACCACCTGGTATCTTCTACCGATTGAGTTGGAGGCACTCCAGTTGGTGTTGCAGGGAAATGAGGGACTGGGTGTGGGGAAAACGAACCAACACACAGATGGGGAAAACCTGATCTCTAGACTAAACCAAATCATGTATCAAAGTGACAATGTCCCCATGGCACCCACCTCCCTGATCCTTCCTCCTCCCAATCCTCCACTTTACTATCGAGGAGTTGGAAACCCTGAGACACTAAATGCATGTCCATACTCATAGAACAGTTGACTCCAGCTCAGTCTGCAGCCACAGTGCCCCTGGCCATGTTCCCAGATACCAGACCTGTGGGGGGGCTTACTTTCCATATGGCCATGCAGATGCTGGGGAAGTAAATGGTGAGCATGGCGTGGCTTGTCCCCAAAGCCCACATTCCTATGACCTGTCTGGGCAGGACTTTTCTTGTGTCCTACCCAAGGGCTCCAAATATAAGTCTCTCACTTGCCCATGGCCTCAGGACCTTCCAGTAGTGTGTGGATTCTGACATTCCTGCCCCTCTACTAAGTATTCATCCTCCTCTGGCGTAGCACAAGGTTGAAGTTCTTGCTGAAGGTTTTCCCACACCTGCCATATGTGTAGGGCTTGTCTCTCACGTGGATTCTCTGGTGGACAGGGAGGAAGATGTTCCTGACCTTGGCTTTGCCACACTGGGTGCACTTTTAGGGCTTCTCTAACATGTGGTCATTCTGGTGCTCCTGAAGGGAAGAGCATGTCATGAAGCTCTTCTGGCAGATGGAGCACTGCTAGTACTACTCGCCAGTATGCACGCGCTTGTGCTTCTTGAAAGAGGATGACTGCCTGAAAGCCTTGCCACACTGGCCACATGTGTAAGGCTTCTCCCCGGTGTGTGTCCTGTGATGCATTTTGAGGCTACTCTTCTGGCTGAAGGCCTTGCCACAGTCCTGGCACACGTATGGTTTCTCCCCGGTGTGTGTCCTCTGGTGTAGGCTGAGGTTCCAATTCTTGCTGAAGGCCTTTCCACAGACTCCGCAGGTATACCGCTTCTCCCTGGTGTGTGTCCTTTGGTGCACAATGAGGTCCTTGTTCCGGGTGAAGGCCTTTCCACAGACTCCGCATGTATATGGCTTCTCTCCAGTGTGTATCCTCTGGTGCGCGATGAGGCTCCTCTTCTGCCTGAACGCCTTGCCACAGTCCCAGCATGAGTATGGCTTCTCCGTGGTGTGCGTCCTCTGGTGCTGCATGACATGCACCTTCTGGCTGAAGGCCTTGCCACATTCCCCGCACACATATGGCTTCTCCCCAGTGTGTGTCCTCTGATGCACAATGAGGATCCTGTTCTCACTGAAGGCCTTGCCGCACTCCCCACACACATAAGGCTTCTCCCCAGTGTGTGTCCAGTGATGCACTACGAGGCTCTTGTTGTCCCTGAAGGCCCTACTGCACACACTGCACACATAAGGCCTCTCCCCAGTGTGTGTCCTCTGATGCACAATGAGGCCCCTGTTCTCCCTGAAGGCCTTGCTGCACACACCACACACATAAGGCTTTTCCCCTGTGTGTGTCTTCTGATGCACTATATAGCTCCTGTAATAGCTGAAGGCCTTGCCGCACTTCCCGCACGCATAAGGCTTCTCCCCGGTGTGCGTCCTCTGATGCACTACAAGGCCCCTGCTTTCCCTGAAGGCCTTTCCGCAATCCCAGCACTTGTATGGCTTCTCCCCGGTGTGCATTCTCTGATGCACTATGAGGCTGCTGTTCCGCCTGAAGGCCTTGCCACAGTCCCTACACACATATGGCTTCTCCCCGGTGTGCATTCTCTGATGCACTATGAGGCTCTTATTTTCCCTGAAGGCCTTGCCACACTCCCTGCACTTATACGGCTTCTCCCCAGTGTGCACACGCTGGTGAAGGGTGACATATGACTGCCCAGAGGTGAACTGCTTCCCACACGTGGTGCAGGAGAAGGGCTTCTCCCTGCTGTGGATTTGTTGTTGCTCCTTCAGGGACGAGCTACAGCTGAAAGCCTTGCTGCAGTCCCCACAATTGTAGGACATCTTCTCTGAGCTGAGTTTGGAGGGAGGACTGAGGCTTGAAGTACCCGAGTCCTTTCCACACATGGTGAACAGGTGCGACCCCGGTCCTCTTGGTCCTTCAGATCCCAGTGGGGCCGGCATGGTTCTTTGGTGCACAAATGCCTTAAATTCACGACATTCAGGGGCTAACATGTTGGACTTGTCCAACGGCCCCAGACAGGTTCTTGGGCTCTCCTGTTCCCATCCCACCCAGTCATTCCGTGACCCTGCTCCTTCACAGGCACAATCCCGGTCACCATTCCTCGTAGGTCTTTCGGCCGTTTCAGCAACGGATGGTCTGTCTTCACAATTGTTCTCCTGTGGGTCTGATTCTTTTGTGTCAGGTCTAGTTTCCAAGTCTGAGAGGAGGGGGAAAGAGATGAGGACACACATGTAGTTAACCACCAGACAGAGGATCTTCCCAAGACACAAGGCACAGGCTGAGAGCAGGGGACAAACTGTCAGGGGACAGAGGACGAAGAGAAGCAGTGAGCTGAGACAATATGTTGTAGGGAGCTGAGCACAGACCAAGAAAGGTCCCCTTGGAAGTAGGTGCAAAGGTGGCCAGGGAGCTGAGCTGGGCAGAAAGACCCCTGGAGAAAAAGAGGAGGAAGGCAGGCTTGGAGGAGTGGATCAAAGGCCCCCACAAACCCAGTGAGGATCCCTGCATCTGGCTCCTCACTTCTAGGCCTTGTCCTTCACGCCCCAGCCAGCTGTACTTCTCAAACCATTGACTGTAATTAGAAACAATAAAGTAAGAACTGACTCACATGTGGGTGTGCTGATCATTCTCACAGATCAGCCAGGCTCGCATCTTCCTATGCTGTTCAGGAGCATCCTGGCCCTGGCTGCCCTCCTCTTTGCACACTCGTCCCTCCCTGCTGGCCACAGCTGCTCCACTACCTTCCTGCGTGTGTCCCATGGGATCCTCAATTACTGTTTCCACCTAGGGGACTGTCCTGAGTTCTGGACTCTGCATACAGACATCAGGGTTGCCCCCAACATTTAAAATGTGAAATCTTACACAAAAATCTACTAATAAAGTAAAGATCCACCCACATAGAGCCCTCTTTCCTTGAGGTAAGAAAGAAAGCGGGAGTGGTAAGCAGTTATTCCCCTTCCCCCATTTAAGCCCCTACTGGCCCCATAATGTCTGAGTTTGAGACCCCTACCCTGACGATTGGGAGGCCGGATTTGTGTTTCTCCTCCATGCTGACACCTCCTAAATAAATGCCCCGGCTAAGACATCCCCTCTCTGAGCTCTGCTGAGGAGTAATCTGAGGCCTACTGGGCACCAGTAAAAGGTTGCAGGTTCGATTCCCTTTTGGGGCACATGCCTGGTTATGGGCCAGGTCCCCAGTTGGGGCCATGCAATTGGCAATCCATCAATGTTTCTCATATTCTAGACATGGAGTCGTTTGAAATTTGGTTGATAATACCAAAAGGTCTTCCAAATGAGTTGTCCCAACTTCACACTCCTAAAAGGAAGAGTCCCTTTCCTGCACCCTCATAATACAGGACGCTATTACTTTTTTTGTTATACCTCATCCAGGATTTACTTAGAGAGGGAGGAAGTGGGTAAGGAGGAAGACGTGAGGAGAGAGACAGAGAAAGAGAAACACTGATGAGAGACAGGATCATTACGGTAAGCAATGATCCACAATCTGGGGATCAAAATCCCCATCTGGGGATCAAACTCACAACCTTTTGGTGTATGGGACGAC
The DNA here is from genome assembly GCA_004027475.1 of Anoura caudifer. NCBI lineage: Eukaryota > Metazoa > Chordata > Mammalia > Chiroptera > Phyllostomidae > Anoura > Anoura caudifer. The sequence continues at coordinate 39,096 of PVKU01005786.1, forward strand.
ACTCCAACCAAATGAGCCACACTAGGCCAGGGATGGCATTCTTTTTCATTTCTGTGTACCTCATGGGCAAGAACTGTATTTCTGTCACTCAATTAGTACTTCTTTGACTATTAGCAAGGTTTATAAATCTTTTGTAAAGTGTAACTACATGCATTTCTACATCTGAGAATTGCACACTGATAAGCTAGGTCCATCTCTCTATCATTCATTTGGTCTTCTTCTTGTTTATTCCTAAGAGCTCTTATATACTTATAATCCTCTGCCTGTTATGCATGCAGTGAACACTTCCCCACTTCATCACCTATCAAATTAAGTTTTAGCTTCAAGTAATTTGAATGTCCTACTGAGTGAGATATGTCCACCTTTTCTATTTCTGTGCCATCCTGAAGTGACAGGCAGATAGTGAGTAATGCGGTGAAGGTTCCTCCTTACCCAGAGAGACCAGGTTCCAGTAGGTCTCCATCATCACATCCCTGTACAGGTCCTTCTGTGCAGGCTTCAGCTGCTGCCACTCCTCCTGGGTGAAGTCCACCATCAAATCCCTGAATGTCACCGACCCCTGTAAGAGGAAGCGCACACCACTTACAGGGCCCTCCTCACAGAAGTTGGGGATGTGGCCAGAAGGGCTGAGAGGATCAGGAAGGCACACAGGATGCACCTGATGTGGTGTTGACAAGGTGTGGAGCTCTGAAGGGCCTGACTACTCAGTGTCCTAGGTGCCTGAGTACACTAAATGGTCCTCAGAGGGACAAATAAACCATGGGGCTGCTCACCAGAAACAGAAACAATCCACTTATACAATGGGCAAAGGATCTGAATAGACACTTCTCCGAAGAGGACATACAGATGGCCCATAGACATATGAAAAAATGCTCAACATCACTAATCATCAGAGAGCTGCAAATTAAACTCACAATGAGATATCACCTCACACCTGTTAGACGGAAGCCCCATAACAGGACTGCAATCTAGTTGATACCATCGTGACAGGTCTGAGCAATGGCAGCACCAGGGGGCATCTGGGAAGCTGGAAGGTGTGGTCTATGGTTGGGTCCTTGGGGGGACATTCCAGGTGGGGGCAGGTGGGTCAAAACCTGAGGCTCATATGGCAGACTGAACACTGGGGACACCGATGTCATTACCCTGTGCATGAAATGAACATGGCTCAGCACGTGGTGGACGAGAGGACATGATGACAATGTCATCACCTCAGCAGTAAGGACACATGCCATTCATAGGTGATTCTATGGAGCCAGGTTTTAGTCTAAGCCATGTTACCAGTTCAGTTTTGTATTCAGTTCCTGTGAAGTGCCTACCCTCAGCACCTCAGGATGGGAACTGATTTTGGAACAGGGTCATTGCAGGTGTACTGTATTAAGATCACAGAGATTACACTGTAGAAGGGTTGCCCCTAAGACCATAGGACTGATGTCCTTATAAAAAGGAGAAATTTGGATGCAGAGACATGCACACAGGGACATATCACATGAGGAAGGGGTTATGGTGCCATGAGTCCCTGGACCAGCAGAAGCTGGGAGTGATGCTGGGAATAGGCCCTTCCCTGGTCCCTTCAGAGGGGGCAGTGCCCTGCTGAGGCCTGAACTCCAACTTCCACAGCCCAGAACTGTAGGAAAACAGATTCCTGTTGTTCAAGCCTCCCTTTCTCTGGTGCTTTGTTAGGGCAGCCCCTCACTGGAGCAGAGTATCATGTCCGTCGTGGACCGTGAACCACGGTTCACCCTCCCGGAGAGGAGGCCTCATCTGCGGGCCAATCCCTCTGTGCTCCGAGTGCCTGCTAGGGACTCCGGGCTCACCTTGGCCTCCTCTGTCTTGGGACCACAACCACATGCTGAAGGAGCAGTAAGAGGGCGGTCAGTGGTTCAGTCTGGGCTTGGGAGCCTGCAATGAAATTCTGCCTCTGTCCCCGACCCCCTCAGCTGTTTCCTCAGACAACTGTGTTAAATGTTCCGAGCCCTTTAGTTCAATGAAACTTCTAGTAACAATGCCTCCCTCTGTAGCTGCTATGAGGTTAAATGAGGTCACACATCTGTCATTCCTCAGTGTGGTATGGCTGCAGGAAGATCTCGGAAATGTCAATCACTGCTCTTTTCATTTGATTAATAGGACATTGCATATCTATTTTCTATATGTTCCTTATCGTTAATACTTATTTTATATATATATTTTTATTCTTTGCCCTATTCATCTTCGGTAGGGAAAAGGGAAAAATTTCTTTCTTTTGTAATCCTTTTCTGTATGTTTATTGACTTGAGAGAAAGAGAGAGACAGTGAAACATCGATGTGAGAAACATCAACTGATTCCCAAACACACCGTGAGCCAGGAATTGAACCTGCAAACTTTTACTGCACAGGAAGATGCTCTCGACACCTGTACCACACGGCCAGGGCAATAATTTCTTTTTAAGAAACCACTCTATTAAGGTATGATTGGTATACTACAAGCTGCACACTGTAGAGATATAAAGTTTGATAAATTTTGAAGTACTGTATTGGCCAAAAAGTCCATGACATTTGTTCTGTATAATAGCTCCAGTAGTGCTTAGTTGTCCATCTTCATTGAAAATAAGTGTGTTAGATTATATTGTGACAGCTGTCATATCCGTGTGCATTATCAGCATGCATTTAATAAAAAAAAACTTATCAAAATTAGTGAATTTTTGTGCAGCCATTTTAATACTGAAGATGGAAGGAAATATGCAACATTTCTGGTCTAGTATGCTTTATAATTTCAAGAAAAGTAAAAATGCAACTGAAATGCAAAAGATTTCTGCACTGTATGGAAAAGGTGTCATGACTGATTGAATGTATCAAAAGTGATTTGCGAAGTTCTTGGTACTACTGACATTTTGCCCAAATAATTCTTTGCTGTGGCATTGTCTTATGTATTGGAAGATGTTTAGCAGCACCCCTGGCCTCTACCCGTTAGAAACCAATAGTGGGAGAGAGCTGACATACTCCAAATATCCAAACCAATAAAGTTATTGGTGAAAATGAAAAATATATCTTTTACTTTATTACCTGCCAAAAGTTCCTCCAGTCCCCCTTTATTGTTGTAGTTATTTCATTTTAATTTTTTAAATATAACTTTCTAAAATCTTCCCTAAGTGCCTGCCTGAATGAACTCACTCAACGAAACTGTTACCAAGCAGGCTCCATGCACCAAATCCACAGCTGGGACACGCTGAAAACCAGAGAAGGTCCTAGATGTCTGGGAGCCCACACAGAGCAACAAGAGTGTAGACACAGGACCCCGCCTCACAAGGGTCAGCGATTCCCCTAGAAATGGGGCTTCCCTCCAAGTCCGCCAAAGCCTTCTCAGTGCTCTGGGGCCATGTGTCTGAGACCACTCCTTCCAGGGCTCCATCTGTTTTGGATTCTTGTCTAATGGCACAAACCACTTTCCCACAGAAAAACCTCACCCAGTTCCACAGATCAGATATCAGGCTCTATTTTTATTTAAATTCTCACCCCAGAATATCTTTACTGATTTTAGAGGGAGAGGAAGAAGGGTCAGAGAGAAAGAGAGACAGGGAGGTTATGATTTTTTTGCCTCTTGCAGGTGCCAGGACCAGGGATGGAACCCTCAACATTTTGGTGTACAGGACAATGTCATCACCAACTGAGCACCAAACCAAGGCAGGCTCTATTTTTAGAAAAATCAGAATGTAATTACACTAAAAAGAAATTGAACCCCTAAACCCCAACCACACAAAAATGAAAACCATGAGGAAATCCTAAACAATGATGGTAAAGGGGGAAACCAAGGCAATGGTGACATCATGGTGCAGCCATGTCGGAAAACAGTCAGATCATTCCCTAAGTGGTTAAGTATACTGTTCTCAAAGGACCTGTTAATTTCCACTCCTACACCCTAGAGAAATGAGAAGTTCAAAGACAAAACTGTACATGAACATTCACAGCAGCAATGCTAGTAACCACCAAAAACTGGAAACAGCCCAACGTACACCACCACATAAATGCAGACACACAGGGTCTATCTGTACAGCAGAATAGCATACAGCCATAAAACAGAGTAACCTCAAAAACATGATGGTCAGAGAAAGCAGCCAGATACAAAAACCACATGTTGTGTGATTCCATTGATAAGAAATGTCTGGCTCTGGCCAGGTGACTCAGCTGGTTGGAGTTTTGTCTGTACAACCAAAGGTTGAGTGTGTGGTCCCCACTTCGGGTACATATGGGAGGCAACCGATTGTTCCCCTAAGACATCAATGTTTCTCTCCCTCTCCTTCTCCATTCCTTTCTCTCTAAAAATAAATAAAATCTTAAAAAAAAAAACAAAAAAACAAAAACAAACTTCAACACTAAGATTTCTGAGGACCAGCAAAGCACAGGATAAATAATTTGCCTACCCACATAAATGGCAAATAAACATTTCCCCCAAAAAAGCCTTACTAATATCACAAACGATGCTACTCAGAAAGACATCACATTACATCAGATGCCATCTACAATAAGGTTAGTTTATTATTTTTTTAAGATTTTATTTATTTATTTTTAGAGAAAGAGGAAGGGAGGGAGGGAAACATCAATGTGTGGTTGCCTCTCATGCGCCCCCTACTGGGGACCTGGCCCGCATGCAACCCAGGCATGTGCCCTGGTTGGGGATCAACCAGCCACCCTTTGGTTCGCAGGCCAGCACTCAATCCACTGAATCACACCAGCCAGGGCTACGATAAGGTTAGTTTATACCACTTGTTATTAATATTCAATGATCAGAATAAGCACCCAACAACTGCCAACATGAAACAGTGACAGCCATTTTCTATACATATATTATACAATGTTTTTATATATAATATATTGATTTGAGAGACAGAAACAGGTGTTGTCCCACTTACTGATGAATTGATTGGTTGTTTCCATATGTGCCCTGAACCAGAGATGGAACCCACAACCTCGGCATATCAAGATGATCCTCTAACCAACTGAGCTACATACATATATATTTTTTTTTCTAAAGTATTTCTTCTATAGAAGGAAATTTAGAGAAAAATACCACAAATAGCCACCCACTAAAACAACGTAAAATCATGGCCGCAGCCAGGGACATTCACAGGTCCTTCACCACAGGCATCTTCCTCCCATTCCCCTCCAATTCCCTGGACACTCAGTGCTGCCTGCCCACTTCTGAAGGCCCCTTGCCCAGCACGTCCTGCCCAGGGCCTGTCGTACTTCATTGAATATGTTTAAGTCGCCACTTCCAAGGTACCCACTGGTGTCTCCTGAGAGACCCCAGGGTAGGCCAGGTCACTCCCAAGCTATTCTGTCCCCTGTGGTAGAAAAACACCAGTGTCAGGACAGTACTCTCTCAACTCAGGGTGGACACAGTCCCAGGCGCGTGGAGAGGGGCCTGGGCCCTGAGGGGGTTGGGGGAAGGGGTGAAAGTCATCTCTGCACAGCAGCCTGACCGTACGGAAGGAGGTGCAAGAGGATGCCATGACTCACCAGGGCCTTCGTGGTCAACGGCTGGGTGGCCATCCTTCCAGTGCCCATGGTGACCAGGGGACGGGCAGACTGTGTGCAGACGGAGAAAGAGAAAGGCACAGTGAGAGACCAGGTTGAGGCCTGACCCACAATACAGACAAGACAGACGCACCCACTAGAAAACAGGCAGAGAAACACGCATGCATGTTCACAGGGAACACGTTTCGGCCACACTGCGCCTGCGCGGCCGCGCCGACTACACTTCCCAGAATCCAACACGCCACCGTCTCTGCTCTGGTCTTCCAGTAGAACGTAGCCAAAAGGACCCGAATTCCAGAAGGAACCGGCTTGGCTACAGGTCCCAGAAGCCCCCGCGGCACCTAAGTCTAGAAGGCGGGGTCGTGGGGGTGGGGATCAGGCGCAGCTGGGAGAAGGGAATCCAGCTGAGTGGGAGGAAGGCAACAGAGCGTGTTGGGGGCCAGGCAGGAGTGAGGTGGGCGGGGGACGGGGAGCCAGGGAGCGGGGGAGACGGAAAGAGGTGTAGGGAGGTGGGGATCGGGATGAGGAGCGGAACGAGCTGGAGAGGGGGGAGGGGGAGGGAAATCGCACAAAAGGCGGGGCGTGGTTGGAGGAGGGAAAAGACGCTGGAGCCCCTCCAGAGACATACGGCGTCTCCTGCGTCCACCCAGAAATCCCGATAGTCGTGCTTAGAGAAAACTTGTAAGACGTGCAAAGACACAAGACAAAGAAGAATTGTAACCAGAAAAGAAGTACCGGCCCTTCGCGTTAAGTGCCAGCTCTTTTTCAGGGCATGTTACTGTCACAGAAGCAAAGGGCCGATTCCGCTGCCCGTCGCCCCATTACGCAAGTTCTAGAGGTAGAGACTGGTGAGAAAGGAAAGAGGGTTTTCATTCAGATGCTCAAAGCCCAACCCCGAGGGAAAACCAGCCATCCTCGACCAGACCGGAACAGAAGGCAACACCCAGAGTTCCAGCTCCCATTCAAAGTACCATCTTTTGGGAGTCGCAGGTACCCCTGAGCAGTCACCCGGGCAGCTCAGCTGGCTTCTGGTCACTGTCCCGTTTCAGGTTCCCTCCTGGAACCCGCAGGCCCCGACTTCGCCCAGGCCACTTCCAGGGCCTCAAGGTCCCGCCAAGTCACCAGGTAGTACGGTCATCAGAGTGGCGAAAAGAAAGTCCCTTCCTTACCCTGGGTTTATATTACTTTCAGGTGTGGGAAGGTCTAAATGCTCAATTAACTCCCAAAATTTGCCCGTGCTGAGGAATTCTACCCACGGGCCAATCGCTTCTTTTCCCAGGCTAGACTGACAGGCCAGTTTTCCCCTCCAGCACCTAGTCCCGGCCTCTGTTCCGACCTCTACAGTCCCAGTGTTCATCTTCCTTGGTCCCAGCCCCAATCAGCTATCCGAAGGGGGTAGGAGGGCTTTTCCCCTATCCATTCATCTTGCTAGCACTGCGCCTGCCTACTCATTGCAATACTTACTTCCTCCTGCTGCTCTCTTCCCTGGAGCAGGGTGAGAGGGTCAGGTCAGCTTCTTTGTCCAGCCCGACTGCTCATGACTCAGTTATCCCAACTGGCTTGATAACTCTTGACTTAATGGAAACTCCCATCTTGCACAATAGACATCTGGCTCCAGCCACAAGGGCTGGTGGTCAGACTGACCTTTCTGCACCTGAGAACAGCCTGGCCCTTTACCTAACCTGTTGTCCTGACTCACATTCTGAAGCCCTGAGGCAACAGTCCAGAAGAACAAGAGGCTAACCCCTCCCTTATTCCCCTAGGGATCTTGTGCTTTTTCTTTTTAAAAAAAGATTTTATTTCTTTCGTTTTAGAGAGAGGGGAAGGGAAGGAGAAGGAGAGGGAGAGAAACATCAATGTGTGGTTGCTTTTCATGCAACCCCTACTAGGGACCTGGCCCACAACCCAGGCATGTGCCCTGACTGGGAATCGAAGCAGCAACCCTTTGGTTCACAGGCCAGCGCTCACTCCACTGAGACACACCAGCCAGGGCCCACCACCTTTCTTGCTAGACTACGGGAAGGCCTCCAGCGTTTTACTAATCTGAACCCAGGCTCCTGGGATGGCATCCTATCCCTTCCTATGCACTTTTATCTCCCAAATCGGCTCTACACACATGCCAAAAGCTCCAAAAATTAGAGTCAGGCCCTCAAACTAGCCAGAATGAGCTAGTTAATCTAGCTTTTAAGGTTTTCAACAGAGATGAAGAAAAAGCCCACCAGGAAAGACAAAGAAAGGAAGGTAAGGCCAAGTCCCATAACCAGGCCTACCAGCTACATGCCTCAGCATTAAAAGAGACCCAAGATTTCCCCAGACAAAATGGAAAACCCCTTCTGGGGACCTGTTTTAAGTGCGGGAAACCCAGGCATTGGACCAAGCAATGTCCAAACCACCGAGCCCCTTTGCAGCCATGTCCACTGTACAAACTAGAGGGCCACTGGAAGTCTGACTGCCCCCGGGCCTCTCAGGGCAAGGGGGTATCAGTTATCCACTCTGATTGGACCTCTAGTTTTGAACTCCTGGACCTTCTGGGATTAGAGGCAGAAGACTGACTGAGCCCGGGAACCACACATGGCTCCACCGTAATCAACAGGATGGAACCTTGGGTAACTCTATCAGTAGTAGGTGAGTCAATGTCTTATCAACACGAGGGCTGCTTACTCTGCTCTTCAAGAATACTCTGAGCCAACAATCCATTCCTCCATCTCAATAGTAGGAGTGGATGGTATAGCCTCACAGCCATTAGCTACCTCTCTCCTACCCTTTTCACTACCGGACCACTTATCTGCTCACTCATTCCTGATCCTCCCATGCTGCCCTACATCAATTCTTGAAAGAGACATTCTCACCAGGCTTAAGGCCCAAAGACTCATTCCTTCTCCTCAAAACTTGCAGGGTATTTTCCTTCTCTCTCTAACAGATGCACCCCTAGCCCACTCCTCCCGCCACTCTGTTAATCCGGAAGTATGGAACACTTGAAACCCCAGTCTTTGCCAGCCACCATGAACCAGTCATTATGAAACGGTGCTGAGCTAGAGTTTCCCCCAAAATGGAGAAAACCCCCATAGCTATTACTTGGCGGATGAGGGGACCAGAGGAGGTCCATTGAGAGCTACTTCGCATATTTGAAGAACTTGGCCAGTGTTTCAGTAATGTTAAAAGTTGTGCTTGCACGAAGGAGCTGGGGAGATGGGCATGACTCTAACCTGTGATGTGAAGTAGTCAGAGTGGCTTCCTGCGCCTGGGGGAGCAGCTTGGAGGTGGCTCCTATGTCAGGAGGCCACACCTGCCAAGACTAACAATGGCAGCCGAGAAAGGCAGAAGACACCAGACTACTGTAACCCAGCATGGGAGGAGTTGGAAATAGGGTTATCGGGGAAGATCCGCACCAGGATTTATACCCACGCACGGCAACCATGCTGGAGCTTTTTACCATGTAGTTTGGGAATGGAGAGGGGGCGCTCTTGACCACGTGGCTGAGAAAGCAGGAAAGCGAGATGTGGCAGCTGTGTGGAGCGCTCTCTCGGCCATGTGGTTTGAAAGAATGCAGCACTCCTATGGGCCCGCCATGAGGAAGTGCCATGCGGCTTTGGATTAAGAATGGAAACCTGGCCAAGCTATGGACTTCTATTTTCATTTCCTGAGATACGCTACCCCTGACTGGCCTGGGTTGGCAAGGGGAGGCAGGACTCTGTGTGTGTGTGTGTGTGTGTGTGTGTGTGTGTGTATTTTAAAGGAACTTTGGGATTTAACAGCAACATTCTGCCATTATTCTGAACCTGTATAACTTTTGAATAAATAGTTCCTTTCCTTTTTACCAAACCCTGGCATTGAGAGTCACAGTTCTAATCGGCCTCAGGCAAAAAGAACTATAGAATAACAAGACCCCCAGGGGCCGGGGGGTGGGGGGCGGGCAGGGTTCTGTAACAACTATACATGTAAGGAATCCAACCCAAAACCCAGCCAAGTCCCAATACCCCTCGAAGCACTGTGAGGACTTAAACCTACAATTACTCGCCTCTTGTAGACAGGACTTCTACAACCAACTAATTCCCTATATAACACCCCAATTTTATCAGTAAAAAAATCTAATGGAACTTACCACTTAGTCCAAGACCTATGAATCATTAACCTTGCTGTAATTTCTATACATCCAGTAGCCCTGAACCCTACACTATTCTCTCCCTGATACCACCCTCTACCACCCACTACTCTGTCCTAGACTTTAAGGACACCTTCTTTTCCAACCCCTTACACCCTGATTTGCAAGACCTATTTGCCGTCACCTGGATGGACCCAGGCACATATCACTCCCAACAGTTAACCTGGACCGTTCTCCCCAAAGGGTTCCAAGCCAGCACCCACCTGTTTGCACAGGCAGGAGCCTGTGACCTGCACAACATTGATCTCTCCCTCTCTACTCTCCTACAATATGTAGACAACCTCCTACTACCCAGCACATCCTTACCAGACTCTCAGCAAAACACCACTAAACTCCTAAATTATCTAGGACAATCAGAATATCAAAAGTAGTAGGGATTGGCATAGAGCCCAAGAGGCTCAAATATCATAGACATCAGTCACCCGCCTAGGTTTTACCCTAACACCCTCTGAGAAGGGACTGACACCAGAGAGATGAATACTAATAGCCTCAATGCCAATCCCTACTACTAAGCCAGACCTTCTCTCCTTCCTGGGCCTGGCTGGATATTTTAGGAGTTGGATCCCAAGCTTCAGCATTCTGGCCAAGCCATTATATGAGGCAATAAAAGGACCCCTACAGGAGCCACTACTGCTTGGGAAGCCCATTGAATGCCCCTGCCAGGAGCGAAAGGAGGCTCTCACCAAAGCCCCTGCTCTGGTCCTCTCTGATATAAATAAACCCTTCATCCTGTACACAGACCAAATACAGGGCATCGCTCCAGGTCTCTCAACAGAAGTCAGGCCCAGACCTAAAGATCCTAGCCTATTTATCCAAACAACTAGACCCCACAGCCCAAGGGAGACCCACTTGCCTCACAGCCTTAGCTGCAGTGGCTGCCATCTGCCTCAAGGCACAAAAGCTGACCTACTCTCAACCAATAACTGTATATTCTCCTCATGCTATTTCTAATCCAATATCCAATCAGGCAGAAAAATTCCTCCACCCCGCCCAACTCCAGCAAACTTTCCTTACTCTACTGTGAGCCCCCCACATAACAGTCACGAGATGTACCACAGTCAACCTGGCCACTCCTCCCCTTGTCTGACCCCTTTTCCCGCATCTCTGAAACACCCCCTACCCAGCCCGGATAACACCTGGTTCATTGATGGCAGCTCTATTGTCACCAGTGGAAAAAGAAAGGCAGGATATGCAAAAGTCTCTCACACCCAGGTCATAGAATCCAGAGCTCTCCCTCTAAAACCTCATCCCAGTGGGCTGAACTTACTACATTTAATACGAGCCCTGGCACTCACACAAAACAAATAATATTTACACTGATTCCCACTATCCCTACCACATCCTACACTCACATGTAACCAAGGGAGCTGCAGCCACAGAGACCCCAGAGTGTTGGCTCTTAGCCATTCGCTCTGTTATTCCTCAGTACACAACTGAAGAAATCCAGTCACTAACCCAAAAGGGGCGGGCCATGTGGGAAGGGGCTTGGCTCACATTTGGAGGACGGCTAATATTCCCTAGGAAGCAGAAGGAACAAACCCTTGAACAGTTCCATGTAGGATTTAGGCCACTATTCAAATTCTTCACCCCTTTGGTCACCTGCCCTCCACACTGCAGAGCACCACCCAGCAGCACACCTGCAGCCAGGCATACCCCCAAGGAGGGATTAGACTTTCTCCCTCATTCTAGGGTACAGGTTCCCGGACAGGGTTGGCAAATTGACTTTACTCTTATGCTCCCCATTAAAAAGCACAAATACCTCCTAACCCTAGTAGATAACTTCTTGGAGTGGGGAGAAGCCTTTCCTACCACCTCAGAAAAGGCAGCTAAGGTAACCCACATCCTACTGGACCATGTTTCCCGCTTCGGGGTCACTACCTCCACACAATCTGATAATGGCCCTATCTTTGTATCTCAAATCACACAGGAAGTAGCTACCACACTAAACATCCAGTGAAAACTTCACATTCTCTTCTCTCCTAAGCTCTCACCAGAATCTGAGCCACTCCATGGGGGCCCACATTCCTTAGCCCCTTTGAACTTATGTATGGCAGTCCCTTCCTGCTTGTTAATTTTCCAAATTCCCACTCCCACTTGCAGACTACCCCCACTCTTGCCCTAACCAGGCAGCTCCTGCAGGAACATGCCAACAAGGTTCTCCCTAAACCAGCAGAAGGCACCCTAGCTCCCACCCTCCTAGAACCGAGGCACTGGGTCCTGCTAAGGACACCCTTAGAAGCACCAGGAACTCAACCTTTCCCTGGGAAGGAACTTACCAGGTCATCCTCACCACACCAACTGTCTCAACGGATACATCCCTCCAGGCTAGAGAAGACCTTCCAGCCTGAATGACTGCTTCTCCAAAGACTGATCTGACTCCACAGGTATTGCCCAGAGGCCCTAACACTCACCCCTTGGCGGTTAAGTAGGATCCAGGAAGAAGATGACAAGGAGGTAAGAGACCTCCCCCTACCCCTGGCCGCCCCTAATCCTCCCATAACCAGTGTGTCTCTTCACCATACCACTCTCCTTGGGAGGCTGGGCGGGATGTGCCCTGCAATATGAGCCCTGCAGTGGCTCTGGAGATTGTTTCTTTTTATTTTAATTTTTAAATTTTTTAATTTTTAAAAAGACTTTATTTATTTATTTTTAGAAAGAGGGGAAGGGAGAGAGAAAGAGAAAGAGAGGTAGGGAAACATCGGTGTGTGGTTGCCTTTCACATGGCCCCCACTGGGGACCTGGCCCACAACCCAGGCATGTGCCCTGACTGGGAATTGAACCACAATCCTTTGGTTCACAGGCCCACGCTCAATCCACTGAGCCACACCAGCCAGGGCAAATTTTTTAAAATTGTTTATGCTATTATAGTTGTCCCAATTATTCCTGCTTTGGCCCCTCCCCACAGCACCCCCCCCCTTTCCCACAGACAGTCCCCACAGTTATCCATGACCATGGGTAATGGGGGAATGTATTTTTACAATATATTGCTGAGTCTCCACCTCTTAGGAGTATTGTTGACACATAACGGATTTTTTAAAAAGATTTTATTTATTTTAAAGAGGGGGTAAAGGAGAGAGAACGAGGAGAGAAGCATTGATGCGCATGAGAGAAACATCAGTTGGTTGCCTCTTGCATGCCACCAACCTCAGACCATGGCCCACAACTCAGGCATGTACCCTGACAGGGAATAGAACTGGAGAACTTTTCAGTGTGCAGGCTGATGCTCAGTCCACTGAGCCATACCCACCAGGACAACCGGATATTTTATGATTTTTTTCTTGAAGGATTAAATGAATAAAGTGTAGTGCTTATAAATGTAAAATATTCCAGTGACTTAATGTGCACAACTCTTTAAATTGAAAATAAACCAAGTGAGCTGAATCAAGTCCTTCTGTTGTCTGGGTGCAGCCCACGGTCTGCCCAGCTGAGTCACCCACAATCGTGGAATCCCTGTTGTGTAAGACTCTGCAGAGAGGCCATGCCGTGGGCAGGGGATCTGTTGTTCTCTGCATAGCAACCAGTGAAAATTCCTGTAAGTAAAGATCATCCCATAAGGAGAAGAATCTACTTCACATTTTAATTAATTAATTAATTAATTAGAGAAAGGGAGACACTGATTTTTTTTTGTTACACTCATTGAAGGATTCGTTTTTTTCTTGTGTGCATCCTGACCGGAGATTGAAACTGCAACCTGGTCATATCCGGGCAATTCTTCACCAACTGGGCCACACCAGGAGGGACCCAGTTTCAAGCCAGGTGGGTAAGTAAGTACGCTGTGCTCTGTCTGTCCCATTGGAGCACTTCACACAAAGGCCTTGCTGTACCGCAACTGCCTTGCAAATAGTAACTCAGGACTAAAGCCACCCATCCCAGCCAGCCCCACCTGAGCAGGCCACCATTACCAGACTGGAGCCTACGGTGTACATGGATATGGCAGATAGGACAGTAACTTTCTTTTGAGTACTAGGGCTACTCTGTCCTTAATTCCTTCTCTGGACAACTCTTCTTGCAATCCTGCATCATCCTAGCAGTAGCAGAAAAGCCTAGAACCAGGACTTGCTCTTTTCCTTTAAGTAGACAGATTCACAGAGACATAAGCAACAACTAACCTGGGCTGACCTCCCTCAGAGATTTAGGGACAGCCCTCTTTTACTGAGGCAAGCATCAGCAGAGGACTTAAGGGACCTGTCAAATGAGGGAATAGCCTTGTCATCAAATATGTAAATGACATACTTATCTGTTCCCCCACAGAGGACCTAGATAAACATGTAGTACACTAAACTGTCTTCCACCATTAATCTAGGAAAAACATAAAAGGCATTACAAAAATATAGAAACAAACTTAAGTCCACCAACACATACAAGTCAAACCAGGGGCCATAGTCTATTTAAAAAACCTAGAAGAACAACTATGCTAAGTCTCAACTACAACCCAAATGAAAGGGTTCACTTCAGGTCCTACTCAATACCCCAACTACAGCAAAGCTCACAAGAATAACCCCTAGGTCCACCTATCTCACAGTAAACCTGTGTCTTGTAAGTCCCCACAGGAATCGCAGCCTGAGACATATGCTAATGAGGCCATGGAGAACCTCAAATTCCTCTTCAAAAGACAAAAAACCTGTTACAGATAAATAACACAACTAGGCCTTAATAGAATTGCCTTTCTCATATTCCTAACATGCTTTCTACCAGCCTGTCAATATGCTCAGGCTCCTCCCCCTGAAAGGAATTTTTCTATCTCTATTGGATTTAACCCTTGTCAGAGAGAGTCCCAGGTTGTCTGCTCCACCAACCCTTTTGTCAACTTTATCCCCTCCAGGTCACGATAATTACTATCAACCCCTGGAATCCCAGGCTCAGGACATCTACCATGGACCGATGTGCAGGCACTTCCCTCCACCTTCTCTAACAGTTAGCAAAGGAATGGAGCCCAAAGAAGTATCGATGTGCCTTTATAGCAGGAAGTAGCCTCTGCAGTTGTGACCCCAAAGTCCCCAAATATTTGGGTTCTAGTGCTTGAGGGAGGAATGTCAGGTAGGACAGTTAGAATCTAAGGCGGGTGGGGCAGAATGACACATCTCACCCTGTTGATTCAGCAGTCTTCACCCCAGTCCGCTAAGATTGTCAGGCTTTCCAAACATCACAAGCAAAAATAGCCCAGGAAGAAGGGAGTCCTTGAGACTCTGTGTGCTGGGAAAGGGAACCTCTATAGCAATTTCACTAAGACAAATAGCCTTTTCTAGCTGAGAAAGAAAGCCTTTGTATCTGTACATTATTCCCAAGGTTTAGAAGCTGGAGGAGGGGAACCTAGAAACTGAAGTATATAACACCTGAACCCCAATAGCTGGCATGCTCAGATTAGTTGAATGCCCACTTGTAGCCTGCGCTCAAATGTACAGAACAAATTTACCAACAAATGTACTAATAAAGTTACTTTATTTCCCCTATACATAGGGCATTCAGACTAGCTGGGGGGCCTGCTTGCAGCTTTGTGCTATGTTTCTCCTAAATAAACGTGTTATTTCATTTCCACTATACATGTTTGCACTCCTTTGAATTCAACTCTTGCAAGTGAGACAAGAACTGAGGACCAAGCTCAGTGAGGGAGGGGGGCCAGACTGGGGTCTCTCCCTTGTAACAGATGTTTGTAGTTATTGTGACCCTTCCTACAACTAGCACACATGTAGGTCATTTACAAAAAGATCACTTGAGATCCAGAGACCCATGTGGAGAGCCCCAAATTCAGCATGTAAATGGAACTGTAGCCCCGGCTGGTGTGGCTCAGTGAAGTGAGTGCTGGACTGCGAACCAAAGGGTTACCAGTTCAATTCCCAGTCAGGGAACATCCCTGGGTTGCAGGCCAGGTCTCCAGCTGGAGACATGTGAGAGGGAACCACACATCAATTTTTCCCTCCCTCTTTCTCCTTCCTTTCCCCTCTCTAAAAATAAATAAATATTAAAAGAAAGAGAAAGAAAAGAAAGAAAGAAAGAAAGAGAGAGAGAGAGAGAGAGAGAGAGAGAGAGAGAGAGAAAGAGAAGAAGAAAAGAAAAGGAAAAGAAAGGAAAAGAAAAGAAACTGTAAGGATTTCCCCAGGGCAATCAGCTCTCAGTGACCTTTCTGTTCATTACTACGGAAAATTCTTCAGTTTATTCTGCGGGACAAAGGAAGAACTGAAATGAGAAAAACTCAACTGCCTCAAACCTTGAAGCATCCAGCCATTTGGGTTGTTTGGGGTACAGTCCAGAAGGGCAGAATTTCCAGGTCCAGTCAAAAAAATACCTGCTTTCTCCCCACCACCTCCAACAGGGCTTCTGTCATCTGACTCATGGGGTTAACTTTCTAAACACAGATTCTTTATAAATCAAGTGACATGTATTTATTTGTATTGATTGATTTTAGAGAAACAGCAGAGAGGTGGATTTGTTTTTCCACTTATTCATGCATGCATTGCTTGATTCTTATAAGTGCCCTGACTGGGGAGCCAACCTCCAATCTTAGCATATGGGGATGATGCTCCCACCCACCGAGCCACCTGGAAGGTCCCAGGGTCAGGTCAGGTGGGTAAGTACACTGTGTTCTGTTTGCCCAATGGACCATGTCAGTAAATTAGCAAATGCACAGAAGTGGCAGGCAGTCTAAGTATTGATCCCACCCTTTTGTGATGCGCAGGACGGGGAAAGGCCACAGGGCCCAGGCAGGGCCTCCAGAGCCCTCAGTCAGCAGCCATTTATCGATGTTCACAGAAGCATCTCAACAGAGTAACATCTTGTACTAAAGTAGAAGTATTTATTCTACTGCTATGTACATGTATTTTTAGAGTTACATGTAAAAGAATATAGACATACCTTTTAAAAACAAATGACACCCTCCAACACAGATAGGTTGGTGGTTCCCTGTCTTTGGACACCTAAGAACTGGAGGCCAAGAAACATGGACTTGGAGAAAACTGTGGGCAGCTTGCTCCCTGTAAACTGAAGAGCAAATATAGCATACAGGGGGGAAAAAAAGCAGTATGAACCTGAAAAGATTTAACTTAACAATTAATGAACATAAAGTCTCAATTATGCAGGTGAAGAGTTAGAGATTTGCTGCTGTACAACATTGTCCTCTAATTAATGGTACCATCTTACACCTGCTTAAAATTGTGTTAAGAGGGTAGATCTCATGGCCCATCCAGGTGGCTCAGTTGGTGGGAATGTCATGGCAAACACCAAAAAGTTTCAAGTTTGATTCCTGTTCTGGGTATATTCCCAGGCAGAGTTCAATTCCCGGTTGAGAAGCATATGGAGGGCAAATGATCAATGTTTCTCACATTGATTTCTCTTTCTCCCTTCCTCTAAAATTAATAAACATATCCTCAGGTAAGGATTAAAAAAAACAGACAGTAGATATCTCATTCACTAGTTTTTGCCCACATGAAAATAAAATGCCATTTTAAAGGCAAAATAATATTAAAAATGTAAGCCTTCTACTTTTTTACTGTCCTGAATGTCTTATGCTCCATGTAATAAATTTCACCGAAACTGTATTTAAAAAAAAAAAAAAGAAAAAAAAAACACAAAGAAGAATGCACAGTAGATACTATTGTCAATTGTTTTTATTTAATGCTGTATGTCAGAGCATCTTCTGCAATTCCTCACCATGTCTTACCCAGATGGATAGAATATGTTTAGCAAACTTTCTAAAGACAACTCTTTGGGGGTTACCAATGTTTTCTCTTTCAAGCACAGCTCTGAGCCCTGGATTGAGAGGATACTGTCCTGCCCCCAATATCTATACAGCTGTCTTCTCTTTGCCAACTGGGGCTGTGCTCCAATATCACCTTCTGAGAGAGACCTCCCTGACTGCCAGAGCTGAAACAGCCCCGTCCTTCACTTTCTACCACATCACCTCCAATCTTGCTCAGAAGAGTGGTATGGGCTCCATGAGATGAGGGTCTCTGGTTCACTCACTGATGGACTCCCAGCGCCTGGAACACTGCCTCACCCAGAGGAGGTGCTCAGACACTTGTTGGGTGACTTGCTGTTCACCTAAACCCTCTTGTCTCTAGCGATTCCTGCTCACCAGAGGATAGTTTCTAGGTCTTCATGTATTATATATCCGCCTTCTTATGTCTTCAAACAGCCTCTCCCCAACACTAAGCAGGAAAGAAAACAACTTAGATCCTTCTTGACCCAACTCACAACCCCCTGACACACATACCTGTCATGGTCACATGAACCTCCCTGCACCACATGGAATTCAGCAGTGAAAAAATGCCTCTCCTTCTCCACTTCTCACCACCTCTCAGCCCCTATCTATGGAAAGCAGGTGATCACCTGTAGGGTCACATTGCCTGCTAGGCAGCTCTTCAAAGAAACTTGGGCCAAAGGGAAATTCCCCTGATGAAATTTCATGCCATGGGAGCTATTTATTGGGGAAACGAGCATTCAGGATAATTCTCAGAGATGAGAATTCACTGAACCTCCTGATGCTACTGTGTGTGTGTGTGTGTGTGTGTGTTGGGGAGATGGACAGGTGTCATTTCTGTCCATCACAGAAATACTCTGATAGTATTTCTTCATCATCACAGGAGACCAGCAAACCTCAAGGAAACCTGTTCTGATAACAGGCATGAGACATAGTATGACCATTCCCAAGCCAGGAATCTGGGGCTGTAGCAGACACATGGCCTGGGACAGGCTTGCTTGGTTCCTGGGGTTCCTGTGGGGTATTTATGATCCTGCCCCCCAACTGTTAACACACATTTGGACAGGACTACCAATCCCTGAATCTTTTGTACCTGACCACTGTTTAAAACAATGTTAGTGTCATTTAATTAAAAATTTTATTAAAAAAATTTTTTTTAACAGCCCACGATGAGAAACTTTGGTATCTGAAGTAACTGCTATTAGTTCCTAATCCTGAAAAAAATTTTTCTCCTCATAAACCACCTGCTAACTTCCACAGCTTATGAGCTTGGGGCCTTCCAGATGGTGTTGCAGGGAAACTAGGGGCAGTGTGTGGGGAAAGCAAGCAAACACATAGATAGTGACATCCTGATCTCTGGACTACACCCAGGCATGTGTGACAAAGTGACAATGTCCCCATGGAGCCCACCTCCCCTCTTCTTTCCTCCTCCCACTCCTCCACTTTAGTGTTGAGAAGATGGAGACCCAGAGACACGAAATGCATGTCCAAGCTCATAGAACAGTTGACTCCAGCTCGGTCTGTAGCCACAGTGCCCCTGGCCACATTCCCAGATACTAGACCTGTAGTAGGACTTGCTTTCCACAGGGCCCTGTGGATGCTGCGGAATCAAATGGTAAGCATGGTGTGGACTGTCCCCAGAGCCCACATTCTGTGACCCATCTGGGCAGGACTTCTCTTGCATACTGTGTCAAGTCTGGTACTGACTCACAGGCTCAGGATCTGCCTGTCGGGTGTGGATTCTGAGATCTCACACACATCTGCTACGTGTGAATCCTCTGGTGTCATGTGAGGTTGAAGTTCTTGCTGAAGGTTTTCCTGCACTTGTCACACTTACAGGGCTTGTCATCCTGGGTAGATCCCCCGGTGGACGGGAAGCAAGAAGTTCCTGATGAAGGCTTTGCTGCACCAGCTGCACTTATAGGGGCTTTTCCACTGCGTGCTTGGTCAAGTGGTCCTGCAGGGACGAGTGCCAAGAAGCACTGGCAGGGTTACTCCCCGGTGTGCACGTGCCTGTGCTTCCTGAGAGAGGATTTGAAGCTAAAGGCCTTGCTGCACTACCTACACATGTAGGGCTTCTCTCCAGTGTGCACACGCAGGTGTGCCCTGATCGAGGAACTTTGCCTGAAGGCCTTGCCGCACTGGCTGCACTTGTAGGGTTTCTCCCCAGTGTGCACACACCAGTGCTCCCTGAGTGAGTAGCTGCAGCTGAAGGCCTTGCTGCAGTGACCACAGTTGTAGGGCTTCTTGCTGGTGTGGCTGGCCTGGTGTGCCACCAGGGATGCACACACTGCAAAGTGCATCAGGCAAATGGGGCACTTGTAGGGCCTCTCCCCAGTGTGCATGCGCTGATGTTCACTGAGGGAGAAGTTGTAGCTGAAGGCCTTGCCACACTGGCTGCACGTATAGGGCTTCTTGCCGCTGTGGCCAATCTGGTGCACCACAAGGGACCTGCGTGTGGCAAAGTGCATCTGGCAGATAGAGCACTTGTAGGGCTTCTCCCTGGTGTGCTTGCGCTGGTGCGCTCTGAGCGAGGAGCTGTGGCTAAAGGTCTTGCCACATTGGCTGCACCTGTAGAGCTTCTCCCCAGTGTGCATGTGCTGGTGCGCCTTGAGTGAGGAGCTGTGGCTAAAAGCCTTGCTGCATTGGCCACACTTGTAAGGCTTCTCCCTGGTGTGCACACACCCATGCTCCCTGAGCAAGGAATTATTAGTGAAGGCTTTGCTGCACTGGCCACATGCGTAGGGCTGCTTGCCCACGTGGATCCCACGATACACAGTGAGCGATGAGCTCTGTTTAAAGGCCTTGCTACACTCAGAACATGTGAATGGCTTCTCGCCCGTGTGCATCTGCTGGTGCTCTGCTGGGTGAACACTCTGACTGAAGGTGCACCTGCACATGGTGCACTCATACGGCTTCTCCCCAGTGTGCACAGGCTGGTGGATGGTTAGGGATTACTTATGGAGGAACTGCTTCTCACATGTGGCACAAGAGAAGGGCTTCTCCCCAGTGTGCACATGCTGGTGGACAGTGAGGTAAGACTTCCAGAGGAACTGTTTTCCACACATGGCACAGGAGAAGGGCTTCTCCCTGGTGTGTATTTGTTGGTGCATCTTCAAGGATGAGTTATAACCAAAAGCTTTGCCGCACTCCCCGCAATGGTATGGCTTCTTCCTGGTGTGGATTCGTTGGTGCTTCTTCAGGCATGAGTTATAGCTAAAAGCCTTGCCACAGTCTCCACACTCATAGGGCTTCTTCTCCGAAAAGTGTTTGGAGGGAGGATCTAGGCTTGAAGTACCTGAGTCCTTCCCACACATGGCAAAGGAGTGCATTCCCGTTTTTCTCGGTTCTTCCAATCCTGGTGGGACTGGCATGGGGCTTTGGTGCATGAACGCTGTAAGTTCACAACATTGAGGAGCTAAAGCCTGGGACGTGTCCAACCACTCCTGACACGTCCCTGGGCTACCTTGTCGCTGCCCCACCCAGTCACCCTGTGTCCCCACTCCTTCACAGTTGTAACCCTGGGCACCACTCCTCTTGGGTCCTTCCACCACCACCACAACAGATGGTTAGTCATCCCATTCGTCTTCCTGTGGGTCCAATTCTTTCATGTTAGATCTTGCCTCCAAGTCTGAGGGG
This sequence comes from Anoura caudifer, assembly GCA_004027475.1. Classification (NCBI taxonomy): domain Eukaryota; kingdom Metazoa; phylum Chordata; class Mammalia; order Chiroptera; family Phyllostomidae; genus Anoura; species Anoura caudifer. Next base: position 60,098 of record PVKU01005786.1, read on the forward strand.
AGGGGAAAAGAAATTATAACACACATGTAGTTAACAACACTGGGAGGGAGGACTTTCCCAAGACATGACAAGGCACAACCTGGAAATAGGGGGATACCCTGTCAAAGGGACAGAGGAAAGATGTGAGCTGAGACAGTGAGGTGTAGGGAGGTAAGCAGAGAGCGAGAAAAGTCCCCTTGGGAATGGGTGCAAAAGTGGCCAGCAGAGCTCAGAGATGGGCAGACCCTGGAGAGAAAGAAGAGGAAGGCAAGCTTGGAGGAGCAGATGAAAGGCTCCTGCAAACCCAGTGAGGTTCACTGCACCCAGCTCCTAGCTTCCAGGCCTCATCCTGCATGCCCTCAGCCAGCTGTGCTTTCATAGCATGGACTGTAATTAGAAATGATAGAGTAAGAGCTGACTCTCATGTGGCTGTGTTGGTTGTGCTCTGCTGCCCTACCAGCTAGCAAAGCTCCCACCTTCCTACCCTGCCTAGGAGCAGCCTGGCCATGGCGGCTGGCCCCAGACCCCTCCTCTTTACACACTCATCCTGCCCTGCTGCCCCAGAAACTCCAGTCCTCTCCTGGGTGTGTCCCGTGGGTTTCTCAATTGCTGTTTCCAGCCTAGGAGGCTGTCCTGAGTTCCAGACTCTGCATATGTATCTCACGGTTCATTCCAGCATTTGAAAACTGTGAGATCTTACACAAAAACCTCATTTAAAAAAATGAACATCTGGCTACCCGGAACCCTGCTTCCTAGGAAGCAACCAAATAAGTGGGAGTGGTACGCAGCTGACAAGGGACATCTCTCTCTGTCAGAGACTACAAAGAGTGCTCATCTTTGAGAATCTCGTGATTTCCATCATATTGCTACACCCTGATATGGTCAATCAGTCTTGTAGGTGGGCATCCAGGCATTTCTCTTGATTTTTCTTCCTATGAAAGCTCTGCACACTTACAGGAAAACTTTTAAGGATAGATTACAGCAATGGATTCATTTACAATTTGGTTGACGACACCAAAGTGTCTTCCAAAATAGTTGACTGAACATGAGGCAACAAAAATATAGAGTCCCTTTCCCTATGTACTCATACTATATGCTGCTGTTAATATATTTTTAAGCCCAAGGACATCCTTAGAGGGGGAGGAAGGAAGTGGGGAAGGAGGGAAGGGCAGTAGAGAGAGAGAGAGAGAAATATTGATGTGAGAGAAAAACATCCATTGGTTGCCTCCTGCACGCTCCCTAACCAAAAATCAAACTGGCAACCTAGGTATGTGCCCTAACTGGAGATCAAACCCACAACCTATTCATGTACAGCATGACACTCCAAACAGCTGAGCCCCAGAGTAGACTGACAGGCTGGTCTTGGGTCCAGCAACTCCCCTCTGTGATGTTCTGATCTCTGTGGCGCATGTGTTAGGATAGATAGTAAACCATGACAGCGAGCAGGAGAGAGACGCTTTTCAGCAGTTGATTCAGCAGCCCTGAGCCAGGCGTTAACATCACAAGGGAAGATAGCACAGGAGGGGAGTACTTGAAATTCTGTGTGCGGGGCGGGTGAGGGTGAGCCTGTGTAGCAATTTCCCCAGGTAAGAAAGCCTTTCTGCTCTGGCTGGTATGGCTAACTGGACTGAGAGCAGGCCTGTGAACCACAGGCTCACTGGTTCAATTCCCAATCTAGGACACCTGCCTAGGTTGCAGGCCAGGTCCCAGTTGGGGGTGCATGAGAATCTGATGTTTCTCTCTCTCCCTTCCTCTCTCTAAATAAAATCTAAAATCAAAACGATTAAAAAATAAACATACTGCTTAGCCAAAAACATCTGTGGCTACACCCAAAAGAAATTAGCTGCAGCAGCATTACCAATAATAACTAAAAAGTGGAAATGACCCAAATGCACACTACCTGATAAATGCAGTTGGAATAGTATAGAGTCAGGAAAAGGGACACCTGCTGAAACACAGATGACCATCAAAAATACAACTCTCAGCCAGACAAGAACCACATGTTGTGTGATTCCATTTATAAGAAGTGTCCAGCCCTTGGTTGCAGAGTCTTCTGTACAACCAGATCTGATTCCTAGTTGAGGAGCATACGGGAGGCAACTGTTCAATTCTCTCTCTCATCGATGTTCCCTTCTCCCTTCATCTCTCTCTCTCAAAACAATAAATGTATCATCCCAGTTAACTTCAGGAGAATCCAGTGGCAAAGAGGAGTAGATGGATAGAAATGAGAGCGAAGGTTCCTTTTCAGGATGATGAAAATGCAGGGGTTTGTATGGAAAACAACACCATAAATAATACAAAAATAAAATGAACTCTGTGTTTCACATACAACTGTAAACCTACTTTGGCCCGCCCTGTATTGTGAAATTGACTGTGGGGATGGTTGCACAGCTAAAACCCAATGAACTGTACACATTATGGTGTGTTGGGTGTATCTAAATAAAGATGTTAAGAGGACATGACAAACCAAAATTCATGGGTAAGGAAACCAACATGTTTATACAGCAAAACAAATTCCAGGTGGAGAGAAAATACAAGTTCACTGTTAACACACAAATGATAAGTGGAAAAAAAGAAATACATGTAGGTGACGAGCAGCCTGTGGATGGAAAAGTGTGTTCTCTGCTTAAAGACAATGAAAGACACAGGAGGAATACAGACAGATGGGATTTTTAAAATATGGAATGCTTTTTTTTAGAACTAAAAAATATAAAATAAGTAGATGTCCTGACCAGTCTTGCTCAGTTTCATTGGACATCATCCTGCAAAGAGAAAGTCTGTGGGTTTGATTCCTGGTTAGGGCACATGCCTAGGTGGCGGGTTTGGGCCCTGGTCAGGGTGCATACGAGAGGCAAGAGATCGATGTTTCACACGCCAATGTTTCTCTCCCTCTTTCTGCTTCCCCTCCTTTCTCTCTATAGAATAAATAAATAAAATTAAAAATATAAAATAAGCCCTGGCTGGTGTGGCTCAGTGAACTGAGTTCCAGTCTGTGAAACAAAGAGTCACCAATTCAATTCCCAGTCAGGGCATCTGCCTGGGTTGCAGGCCAGGTTCCCAGTAGGGGGTGAACGAGAAGCAACCACATACTAAAGTTTCTCTCCCTTTCCCCTTCCCCTCTGTGTAAAAATAAATAAAACTTAGGGGAAAAGAAGAAGAAAATTGCAGTAAAAGTGCTTTACACTGGCTTTTCTCAAAAAAAAAAAAAAAAAAAAAAGACAACTATGAGAAACTTTAGTATCTGAAGAAATTATTACTTCCTAATTCTGAAAAAAATTTCTTTTCAAGACCCACCTGTTAACTTCTACAGCTTATGAACTTGGGCCTTCCAGCTGGTGTTACAGGGAAAGTAGGGGTTGTATGTGGGGAAAACGAGCAAACACACAGATGGGAACAACCTGATCTCTGGATTAGATCCGGGTACGTGTGACAAACTGACCATGTGCCCATGGAAACCACCTCCCCCTATTCTTTCCTCCTCCCCCACCTCCACTTTACGATACAGGAGATGGAGACCCTGAGACATTAAATGCTTTGTTCAAGCTCATAGGACAGTTGACTCCAGCTTGGTCTGCAGCCACGTGCCCCTACCCACATTCCCAGATACTAGACCTGTAGCTGGGCTTACTTTCCGTATGGCCGTGCAGATGCTGCAGAAGCAAACAGTGAGTATGAAGTGGTTTGTCCCCAGAGCCCACATTCCTATGACCTGTCTGGGCAGGACTTCTCTTGTGTCCTACCTGTGGGGTCCAAATGTCAGTTTTGAACTTGCCCATGGCCTCAAGACCTGCCAGCCTGAGATCCTGCACCTCTCTGCTATGCGTCCTGTGAGGTTGAAGTTCCTGAAGGTTTTCCCCTATTTGACACACTTGTAGGGCTTGTCTCCCATGTGAATCCTCTGGTGCATGCAAAGCAAGAAGTTCCTGATGGCTTTGCCGCACTGGCTGCACTTACAAGGCTTCTCTACAGTGTGGTCCATCAAGTGCTTCTGCAGAGATGAGCATGTCATGAAATGCTTCTGACAGATGGAGCACTGGGAAGGCTACTCCCTGGTGTGCACAAGCCCGTGCTTCCTGAGAGAGGAGTTCTTGCTAAAAGCCTTGCCACACTGGCTGCATTTGTAGGGCTTCTCTCCGGTGTGCACGCGCTGGTGGTCCCTGAGCGAGGAGCTTTGCCTGAAGGCCTTGCTACATTGACCACACGTGTATGGCTTCTCCCCTGTGTGCAAGCGCAGGTGGTCCCTGAACGAGGAGCTTTGCCTGAAGGCCTTGCTGCATTGACCACATGTGTATGGCTTCTCTCCGGTGTGCGTCCTCTGGTGCAGGATGAGGCACTCGTTCTGGCTGAAGGCCTTTCCGCAGTCCCCACATGAGTATGGCTTCTGCCCAGTGTGCATCCTCTGATGCACGATGAGGCTCCTGTTCTGGCTGAAGGCCTTTCCACAGTCCCCACATGTGTATGGCTTCTCCCCAGTGTGCGTCCTCTGGTGCAGGACAAGATTCCCTTTCTGGATGAAGGCCTTGCCATAGTCCCCACATGCATATGGCTTCTCTCCAGTGTGTGTCCTCTGGTGCCGGTTGATGTGAGCCTTCTGGCTGAAGGCCTTGCCACAGTCCCCACACACATACGGTTTCTCCCCGGTGTGCACTCGCTGGTGGATGATGAGGGAAGACCGCAGGGTGAACTGCTTACCGCATGTGGTACACAAGAAGAGCTTCTCCCTGGTATGGATTTGTTGATGCTTACCCAGGGATGATTTATAGCTGAAAGCCTTGCCACAGTGCCCACACTTGTATGTCTTCTTCTCTGCACAAAGTTGGGAGGGAACACTGAGGCTGGAAGTACCTGAGTTTTCCCCACACATGGTGAATAGATACGTCCTGTCTCCTCTCGGTTCTTCTGATTGCAGTGGGGTCGGCATGGGGCTTTGGTGGATGAATGTATTAAACTGACAACATTCAGGAGCTAACACTTGGGACATGTCCAAATTCCCCAGACAGGTCCCTGGATTCCCCTGTTGCCGCCCCACCTGGTCACCCTGTGTCCCTGCTCCTTCACAGGTATAACCCTGGGCACCATTCCTCGTGGGTCCTTCCTCCACCACTACAATGGATGGTTTATCTTCCCATTTGTCCTCCTGTGGGTCTGATTCTTTCAGGTCAGGTCTAGTTTCTAATTCTGAAGTGAAGGGAAAAGAGATGACACACATGTAGGTAACAACGCTGGGAGGGAGGATCTTCCCAAGATATGACAAGGCATAGCCTGATGGCCGAGGACAGCTTGTCATGGGGACAGAGGGAGAAGGGAAGCAATGAGCTAAGACAGTAAGTTGCAAGGAGGTAAGCACAGTGCAAGAAATGTCTGCTTCGGAGTGGGTAAAAAGGTGGTCACCTGAGCTCAGAGCTGGAAGGAAAAGACCCTGAAGAGAAAGAGGAAGAATGTGGGCTTGAAGAAGTGTATCAAAGGTTCCTGCAAACCCAGTGATGATTCACTGCATCTGGCTCCTCACTTCCAAGCCTCATCCTGCACGTCACCAGCCAGCTTTGATTCTCAAAGCATCAACTATTATTACTAACAATAAAGAAAGATCTGAGCCCTGGCTGGTGTAGCTCAGTGGATTGAGTGCGGGCTGTGAACCAAAGGGTCACCAGTTCGATTGCCTCTCACGTGGCCCCCACTAGGGACCTGGTCAGCATATGCCTGGGTTGCAGGGCAGGTCCCTAGTGGGGGCCATGTGAGAGGCAACCACACATTAATGTTTTCTCCCTCTCTTTCTCCCTCCCTTCCCATCTCTCTAAAAAAAATAAAATAAAAAATAATAAAATAATAAAAAAGATAAAATAAAATAAAATAAAATAAACCTGACTCTCACATGGGTGTGCTGGTTGCCCTCAGTCTCCTCACCTGCCAGCAAAGCTCCCACCTTCCAATGCTGCCTGGGAGTGGCCAGGCCCCTGGGCTGGCACCTCACCCCTCCGCTTAGCACGCTCAAATTCCCCTGCTGACCATACCCGCCCCAATACCCTCATGCCTTATTCCATGGGTTCCTCAATCTCTGTTTCCAGCCTAAGGAGATGTCCTGAGTTCTGGACTCTACACATGGACTTTAAGATTCATCTAAACATTTAAAAACTGTGAGGTCTGCCCTGGCTGGTGTGGTTCAGTAGATTGAGTGCCGGCCTACAAACCAAGGGGTCGCCTGATCGATTCCCAGTCAGGGCATGTGCCTGGGTTGTGGGCTGGGCCCCCAGTGGAGGGCGTATGAGAGGCAACCACACAGTGATGTTTCTCTCCCTCTCTTTCTCCCTCCATTCCCCCTCTCTAAAAATAAATAAATAAAATCTTTACAAAATAAAAATTAAAAAAAAAAACACTATGAGATCTTACACAAAAATCTCATTAAAAAAGGGAAGATCCTGCCATATGTTCCCTCCTTCCTGGGAGGCAACAAAGCAGGCATGGTAAGCAGCTGTCTCCCTACCTCCACTAAAGCCCTCACTGGCACCACAAACACTTGAGTTTGAAGCCCCTCCCCTGGGTCTAGAACTGGAACACGCCTTATGTTCATCATCAAGTGAAAAGGTAAACACATGGTGGTCTATCCCTGAAGCAGACTGTTACTCAGTAATGAAGAGAAGTCAGCTATTTCCTTGGCCGTGTAGCTCAGTTGGTTGGCGCATCGTCACGTGCACCAAAAGACTGCAGGTTGATCCCACTTCAGGGCTTGTATGGGAAGCAATTGACTGATGTTTGTCACTTTCTCTCTCTCTCTCTCTCTCCAATCAAAATAATAATAATAATAATAATAAAGAAAGGGAAAAAATGAAGGGAATGATTCATACATATGGTTGGTGTTAAGTGTACCCTCAAAGAAATGATGCCAAGTATAAGAACTCAGATAAAAAAAGATTATGTGGCTTATGATTCCACATATACAAAATTCTAGAATAGGCAACCTAACCACAGTAGTCATGGGGGATGGAGAGTGGTCAAAAGGAAAGAAAAACTTTTTGGGCTAATGGACACATCTGCACAATGGTGATTTTCCAGTGAATACAAAAGGTAAAATGCATCACATCATTTGCTTCAACTATGTGCAGTTAAATATTGATAAGTTACACGTCCAGAAAAACTATTAGAGAAATGGGACCTTTTCCCATTCTGAAAGCTGGAGTTTTTCCTGAATAATTATCCAGACACATCTCTCTGTGTCAGTGACTACAAAGGGTGCTCATCTTTGAAAAGTGTTGTTATTTCCATCATATTTCTACACCCAGATTTGTCTGGTCAGTCTTCTAGGTGGACATCTCTTTATTTTTCTTCCTATAAAAGCTCTGCACACAGATAGGAAAATTTCTGAGGGATATATTACAGAAATGAATCATTTGAAATTTAGGTGATAACACAAAACTGTCTTCCCGAAGAGCTGTCCCAACTTCACATATGTAAAATGAGGAGTCCTTGCCTGACTGCTATGGCTCAGTGGACTGAGTTCCAGCCCACAAACCAAAAAGTCGCTGGTTCCATTCCCAATCATGGCACATGCCTGGGTTGCCAGCCAAGCCCCCAGTCGTGTCTCTCATACATCAGACATTTCTCTCCCTCTCTTTCTGCCTCCCTTCTCCTCTCCTTAAAAATAAATAAATAAATAAAAACCAGGAGTCTTTTTCCTACACCTTCATAATACAGGATGCTGTTACTCTATTTTTTTTATGCCTCAGCTGAAGAAATGCTTAGAGAGGGAGGAAGTGGTGGTGAGGGAAAAGCAGAAAGATGAAGAAAAATTCATGAGAGAAAAACAATGATCAGTTGCTTCCTGGTGTGCCCTGCCTGGGGACCAAACTCACAATGTAGGTATGTATCCTGACAGGAAATCAAACCCACAACCTTTGTGGTCTGGACAATGCTCCAACCACCTTATCCACACCTGGCCAGGGCTGGTAGTCTTTTCATCTCTGTGTACCTCATGGGCAAGAGTTGTATTTCTGTGACTCAGTTGGTACTTCTTTGACTATAATAGTAAGGTTTAAAAACCTTTTATAAAGTATCATTTCATGCATTTCTACAACTGTGCTTGCATGCTCATAAGCTTGTTCCAACTTCATATCATTCATCTGGTCTTCTTGTTTAATCCTTGGAACTCTTTATATATTTATGATCCTCTGACTATAATACATGTGGTAAATACTCTTCTCCACTTTATCAACTATCAACTTTATATTTAACTTCCTGTAACTTGAACATCCTACATATACAATCTGCCCAACTTTTCCATTTCTCTGTCACCCTGAAGTGACAGATGGTGAGTAATGCAGGGAAGCCGCCTCCTTACCCAGTGAGACCAGGTTCCAATAGATCTCCATCATCACATCCCTGTACAGGTCCTTCTGTGCAGGCTTCAGCTGCTGCCACTCTTCCTGGGTGAAGTCCACGATCACATCTCTGAACGCCACTGACACCTGTAAGAGGAAGCACACACCACTACCACAGGTCCCTCCTCACAGTGGTCGGGAGAGGATTGGGAAGGCACACAGGATGCATCTGACGTGGTGTCAATAAGGTGCGGAGGTCTGAAGGCACTGAATCACTCAGTGACTTCAGTGCCTGAGCACGCTGGATCGTCTTTGGACGGGCAAATAAACTATGGAGCTGTTTACCAGGAAGACGAAAAACCCACTTAAACACTGGGCAAAAGGCCTGAAAAGACACTTTTCCAAAGAGGACATATATAGAAATGGCCAACAAACATGAAAAAATGCTCGGTATCACTCATCATCAGAGAGCTGCAAATAAAAACGACAATGACATATCACATCACACCTGACAGAAGCCCCACAAAGGACCCTCAATCTGGTCAATACCATTGTGACAAGTGACTGAGCAGCATTAGCTCTAGGGGTATCCAAGAAATTGGAAGGGGTGATCTGAGGTTGGATCCATGGAGGGGAGGGGAGATTCTGGGTGGAGCTGGTGGTTCAAGACCAGAGGCTTAAACAGCAGATGGGAGCACTGGGGACGCCATCACGAAAATATCCAAATCAATAAAGTTACAGGTGAAAATGTAAAATGTGTCTTTTACTTCATGGAAGAAACATAATGGACTTTTTGGACAAACCAATAAATACACACCTTTGAAATGACCACTGAGGCTACAAATTAATCCACCACCTCCCAAAGTTTCCTCCTGTCCCTCTTTGTTGTTGTACTTATTTCAATTTAATTTTTTCAATACAACACCTCCTGAAAGGCGACCCTAAGTCTGCCTGCCTGAATGAACTCACTCAATGACATTTTTACCAAGAAAGTTCCACACATCGAGGCTGGGTTGGGACAGGCTGAAAATCAGAGAAGATCCTGGGCATCTGGGAGCCCACATGGAACAACAAGGGTGTGGAGGTGAGACACAGCGCCCCTCGTCAGAAGGCTCAGGAGATTCCCCTAGAAATGGGGCTTCCCTCCAAGTGTGCCAAAGCCCTCTGAGCACTTTGTGGGCACGTGTCTGAAGGCGCTAATTGGAAGGCTTCATCTGTTTTAAATTCTTGCCTAATGGCACAAACCACTTCAGTACAAGATAAACTTCACCCAGTACCAAAGAACTGGTATCAGACTCTGTTTTTTAGTCCTCAGTGGAGCATATTTTTATTGATATAAGAGGAAGAAGAAGGCAGAGAGAGACATTGACTTGTTTGCCTCATGCACGCACTTCAAGCAGGTACTAAACCTGTAACACTTTGGTGTGCAGGACGATGGTACAACCAACTAAGCGACCCAGCCAGGGCAGGCTGTATTTTTAGAGAAACCAAAAAGTAATTACACTAAAAGAGTTTAAGAAAAAGCAATTGAGCTTGGCTGGCGTGGCTCACTGGACTGACAACCGGCCTGGGAACCAAAGGTTTGCTGGTTCGGTTCACTGACAGGGCATATGCTAAGGTTGCAGGCCAGGATGCTGGTTGGGGCCGTGCAAGAGGCAACCACACATTGATGTTTCTCTCCCTCTCTTTCTCCCCACCTTCCCCTCTCTCTAGAGATAAATAAAGTATTTAAAAAGAAAAAAAGAGAAAGAAACTAAATCCCCAAATCCCAAAAGGAAAATGACATCCATCAGGAAATCCTAATGAATGTTTGTGAAGGAGGAAACCAAGGCAACCATCACAGAGAAGGTAACAGTGGAGACATCATGGTGCAGCTGTGTTGGAAAACAGTGGGATGATTCCCTAAATGGTTAAATATACTGATATTAAAGGACCCATAATTTCCTCTCCTACACGCAAGGGAAATGAGATCAAACAAAAACTGTACATGACTGTTCACAGCAGCATGACTAATAAAACCAAAGAGGTGGAAACAACTCAAGTGTACACCACCTGATAAATGCATACACACACGATCTACCTTTGCAATGCAATAGTATACAGCCATGAAAAAGGAAATCTGCTATAACATACATGTACCTCAAAAACATGAAGCTCAGTGAAAGCAGCCAGATACAAAAAACCCACATGTTGTGTGATTCCATTTATATAAATGTCCAGCCCTAACTGGGTGACTCTCAACTGGATGAAGTGTTGCCTGTAACAACTAAAGGTTGAGGGTGTGGTCCGATTGGGGGGCAAATGGGAGAGAACCAATCAATGGTTCTCTCCCTTCCTCCTTCCATTCTCTTCTAAAAATAAATAAAATCTTAATAAAATAAAAACAATTTGCCCACCTGCACAAATGGCAAGTAAACATTTTTTAAACATCAAGCCTGACAGCCCTGGCTGCTGTGGCTCTGTAGATCGAGCACTGGACTGCCAACCAAAGGGTCACCAGTTCGATTCCCAGTGAGGGCACATGTCTGGGTTGCAGGCCAGGGCCCCAGATGGGTACTTGCAAGAGGCAAACGATTAGTGTATCTCTCAGACATTGAAGTTTCTCTCCCTCCCTTTCCCTCCCTCAAATAAATAAAATATTTAAAAAAGAAAAAATGTTTACACAGTTTGCTCCACTTTTCATAATTTAAAAAATAGAAAAAGAAGAAACAAATCAGTCCTCATTGCTGTGGCTCAGTGGATTGAGTGCTGGACTAGGAACCAAAGGGTTGCCAGTTTGATTCCCAGTTAGGGCACACACCTCGGTTGTGGGCCAGGTCCCCAGTTGGGGGCCCTCTAGAGGCAACCGTACATTGATGTTTCTCTCCCTCTCTTTCTCCCTCCCTTCCCTTCTCTAAAAATAAATAAATAAGATCTTTAAAAAAATAAACAAAACAAATCACAGGACAAAGATTTATGACTAGCTCTTTGGAATATTGGTCTGTGCACAAAATGGCTGCAGGTTCCATACAAAATTATGGTGCATGTGGGCGACAACCGACTGATGTTTCACTCTCACACGTTTCTCTCTCTCTCTCTTCCTCTCTCCCTAAATCTCAATGAACATATCCTCTGGTAATGATTAAAAAAAAAAGATTTATGCCCAACATATATATGCAGTTTATTGATTTGAGACACAGAGAAAAAGAAATGTTGTTCCACTTACTGATGAATTCATTGGTTACCTCCGTATGTGCCCTGACCAGAGATCAAACTGACAGCCTTGGCATATCAACATGATGCTCTAACCAACTAAGTTACATGTTTTTATTTTATAAAAGATTTTATTTATTTATTTTTAGAGAGGGGAAGGGTGGGAGAAAGAGAGGGAGAGAAACACCAATGGGTGGTTGCCTCTCACATGCCCCCCACACTGGGGACCTGGCCTGCAACCCAGGCATGTGCCCTGACTGGGAATCCAACAGGTGACCCTTTCATTTGAAGGCTGGTACTCAATCCACTGAGCCACGCCAGCCAGGGCTGTATGTTTTTACTGTAAAGTATTTCTTCCAATGAAGGAGATCTAGTGAAAAATACCATAAATAGCCAACCACTAAAACATCATGGCAGCAGACAGGGACACTCACCTGTCCCTCACCACAGGAAACCCCCTCCCATCCCCCTCCAGTCCCCCGGGCATTTAGTGCTCCCTGTCTACTTCTGAGGTCCTTTGTCTAGCACGTCCAACTCAGGTCCTCTGTCACACTTGATGGAACTTGCTTAAGCCACCACTTCCCAAGTGCCTGCCAGCATCTCCTGAAGCCCCCAGGGTAGGACAGGTCACTCCTGAACCATCCTGTCCCCTGAAGTTGACAAAAGCTAGTGTCATAACACTACTCTCCCTCCTCAGGGTGGACAGAACCCTAGCAGACCTGGCTGGGCGCCTGGGCCCTGAGCAGGTCATGGGGGTAGAAGGTCGTCCCTGCCTGGAAGCCTGATTCTAGGAAGAGGTGACATGACTCACCAGGGCCTTTGTGGTCAGCGGCTGGGTGGCCATCCTTCCAGTGCCCATGGTGACCGGGGCACAGGCACACTGTGTACAGGGAGAGAAAGAGAAAAGCACAGTGAGAGATCAGGTCAAGGTCCCACCCACAATGCACACAGGACAAACAGACACACCCATTAGAAGACAGGCAGACAGAACATGCACACAGGTTAACAGGGAATGCATGTAGGGGTCCAAAGGCATCCAAGGCACTCAACAAACATCTGTTTTAATCCTTCTGACACCCTACAAGGTGGGGGCTATTTCCACTCACCTTCTTTCACAGATGAGGAAACTGAGGTCCCAAAAGATCAGCCACTCACCCAAGATGACAGAGCAGAGATTGGGATTCGACTATGTCAGGGTATACGACACACTGACACCCCCCCCCCAAACACACACATGCACACACTGCCTGTCCCACATCCTAGGGGAACAGGATCCTGTGACCCTGCCCTGGGTCTGAGTGATGGCCCTGGGCCCCAGAAGACACCCCAACTCTGCCCCCACCCTCCTGGAATTCCCCATTATCTCGAGGGGTTACAGTAAGACTCAATGAACACATGCATGCAGGGAGCCTTGAGCTGTGTGGCACAAGGTGTAGACTCAGTCCAGCCCTGTCTGGGTGGCTCAGTTGGTTGGAGCATTGTCCTATACACCAAAAGGTTACAGGTTCAAACCCTGTTTGGTGCATGTACCTAGGTTGTGAGTTTGATTTCCTGGTCCCTGGTTGGGGTGCCAGTGGCAGGCAATTTGTCAGTATTTTTATCCCTTCTCCTCTCTTCCTAAAACCCATAAACACATGAATGATGTTTACTGTAGCACTGATCCTAGAAGCACACCGCCATCCACACGACCAACTAACCCTGGGTAGTCAGATAGATGCCAGGTGTCCAGTCTGAAATTCCAGCTTGTCTCCAGGAAGCAGGAGTCATGTCATGTCCCTAGGTGCAGTGGCTTCATGATTTCTTAAACAATTTAATTTTTACAAATGTATTCTTTCTGGACTTGCGGTCTCTGATTCCTATCCCTGCACCGCAAGGTCAACAACACAGGTGCCATTTGCCAGAAAAAGATCCACCAGAGGAGACTTACCCAGGAGGCACAGTTGGCTGAGGACTCCTGACACCTGTAGGTGCTCTTCAAAATACTATTTCTTTTAAAACTCTAAGAAAAAGCGAATCTAATACAGTCTGGATTATTTTTGCCCTTACAGCAATGCAATCACAACTCTTAATTTTTACTTCATTTAAAAGGAGGCCATGCAGTGGCATGCCCACAGGGTTGGTCATCTCTGAACCCAGTGTGGTTTCAGATATGTGTCAGCAGAGTTATGGGTGGCAGCCACTCCTCCTCTGTTGAAGTTTTCGGGCATTTCTTTCCGTCCTTTGTTTATACTGGGAAACAAGGATTTTCCACTGTGGGGTGGTTAGTGTGGGGGCTCTAGGACTCGGATGCCTGGGTGTCCAATTAGTTGATTCACTTTAAGTCTCTGAACCTCAGTTTCCCCATCTGCAAAATGGGAATGATGAGGGTCCCTACTCAGTGTCACCGGGTGGCCTATGAAATACCCGGAACAATACCCTGAGCATCCATCACACCCTCCCTGAACAAATCCACCCAGGTCAGCATGGGGTAGGGTCTCTGACCGTCTTCCATAGCCCCACACATGGCTACCACACACGTCCTGTCCTCCCAGGGCCAGGGGAGGCTCTGAGGGCAGGAAGGAGATGGGCTCTCGGGCCGGTAAGCAGGCAGCTCTGCCAGGCCCGCCTGTCCAGGAGGGCCGTCTTTCCCACGCTCTCGGGAGGGCACCCCCGACGCACCCACTCACAAATGTTAGCCACGTCCAGAAACAGAGGCGCTGGTGCACACAGGCAGGGGAATGCTGGGACAGGAGAGTCGGACCCTCACACGCACGGACACATTCACACCCAGACACACACACAAGCGCAGAGGAAAAGACCGGACACAGGTGGACACCTGCATGGCGCCCTTACGCTGAGGCACCATAGACAAAAACAAAGGCGGACACGCACACTGTCGTGGACACAGAGGGACGCCAGAGAGGCCAAGGCAGGCAGCCGACACACACACAGCCGACACACCCACAAGCAAAGGGGAGACACAGGAGACTATTCGGACACAAGCGGTGACACAAAGAGCCACTCCGACACGGCCCGGGAATCTCAGCCCAACACACACACACACACGTCACCCTCACCCGCCCGACCCCGCCCCGATCAGCACTCGCTCCGGAGTCCACACGCCCCTTCCAGGACCCGCATTCCAGCGTCCTACCGGCTCAAGACGTCACTAGCCTGACTCACGCGTCTCCCTGAGAAAAATGAATGACGCCCGCCGGACCGCCCCACCCACTGCGTCAGCACTGAGTCTGCGCACAGGGGTCGACTGCACTTCCCGGAAGTGCGCGCGCCACCACTGCCTCCAACCGTTCTCTCCACAGAGGGCGCGCTGCCCACTGGACCGAACTGGAGTGGGTCGCACGTGGAACCATGTCCCGGAAGTCTCCTCAGCAGCGGGGTCAGGAAGGCGGGGCTCGTGTGGAATCAGATGGGATGTTGCGCAAGGGTTTGTGGGGCAGGAAGAATATGAGAGCGCCTACCCGGGCCAGACCGGAGGGAATGAGTGGATGAAGGGATCGCGGACCACAGAAGAGAATGAGAAAAGGGATACCGAGCGGGGAGATGGGGAGGGCGAACTGGGTAAGGGGGGAGGGAAATTCTACGAAAGTCAGTGCTGTGTGTCCAGGTGGGATAAGAAGCTGTAGCCAGTCTGCAGACATGTTGTGTCCACCCAGGGTCCCTGATAGACGTGCTGACTTATGGAAAGTTTGTCCTGGCTGCTGTGGTTCAGTGAGTTGAGTGCGGGCCTGCGAACCAAGGGTCACGGGTTCCATTCCCAGTCAGGGCACATGCCCAGGCTGGGGGACGAGGTCCTAATTGGGAGCCTGGGGGAGGCAGCGAACGGACATTTCGTTCCCTGTCTTACCTTCCGTTCCCTCTTTCTAACAATACATTAAAAAATCTTTTTAAACAAATCAATAGACCACTATGAGAAACTGTGGCATCTGATGCGAATAGTTACTTCCTAAAGCTGAAAAAAAAGTTCTTCCCCTCATGAACCACTTGGTACCTTCTACTGTTCCAGGGAAACTGGGGCTGGGTGTGGGGAAAATAAGGTCACCCACAGATAGTGACAACCCAAACTCTGGACTATATCCATGTGTGATAAAGTGACAGTGTCCCCATGGAGCCCACTATCTCCTCTCCTTTCTCTCCTCCACTTTACTATCCAGGAGGTGGAGATCAGAGACACTGACTGTGTTGTCCAAGCTCCTACAACAGTTAACTGGATCTGGGTCCGCAGCCACAGAACCCCTGGCCACACTCTCAGATACTACAACTGTAGGGGGGCTTGTTTCATGCAGCACTGCCAATGCTATGAAAGCTGCTTGTGTGCATGGTGTGGCCTGTCCCCAGTGGCCACATTCCTAAGACATGTCTGGGCAGGATTTCTCTTAAGTCCTGTCTGTGGGCTACAATGTCATTTCTGGTACTGCATGGGCTCAGGAAACGTCCACGGGTGAATCCTCCTCTGGTGTTGCATGAGGTTAAAGCTCTTGATGGAGGGTTTTTTTGTTTGTTTGTTTGCTTTTAATTTTTTTCTTTATTTTTAGAGAGAGGGGAAGGGAAGGAGAAAGAGAGGGAGAGAAACATCAATGTGTGGTTGCCTCTCACATGGCCCCCACTGGGGACCTGGCCTGCAACCCAGGCATATGCCCTGACTGGGAATCGAACCGTGACACTTTGGTTCACAGCCCGCGCTCAATCCACTGAGCTACACCAGCCAGGGCTCCTGATGGAGTTTTTTGCCCACTTGCTACTCTCCCGTGTGGATCCTCCAGTGGAGGGTGAGCAAGAAGTTCCTGACAAAGTCATTGCCGCATCTGTAGGGCTTCTCCCTGGTGTGGTGGTCTGGTGCACCTCTAGGGACAAACATTTCCAAAAGATGAGCACTCCTAGGGCTTCTCTCCTGTGTGCATGCACCTGTGCCGCAAGAGGGAAGAGTTCTAAAGGCCTTACCACATTGGCTGAGCTCATAAAGCTTCTGTGTGGTGTGCACTCGCAAATGCTACATGAGATGCAGCTCTGCCTGAAAGCCGTACCCCAATCCAAGCAGGCACATGGCTTCTCCTCAGTATGCACAAGCTGGCGGGTGGTGAGGCAGGACTGCTGGATGAACAGTTCCCACACGTGGTGCTCAGGAAGGGCTTCTCCCCATGTGGATTATTTGGTGCTTCTTCAGGCACAAGTTATAGCCATAAGCCTACCACACTCCATGCACCTGAAGGCTTTTTCTCTGCAAGGAATTTGGAGGGAGGATGAGCCTTAAAGTACCTGAGACGTCCCATGCCTGGTGAGTGGGTGTGTACCTATCCCACTCGGTCCTTCCCATCTTGGTGGGGCCAGCAAGTGGCTTTGGTGTTTGAATGCCTTAAATTCATGATATTCAGGGTCTAAAGCTTCAGTCAAGTACAACCACTGAACTGGTGACTGGTCTCCAGCGTTGCCACCCGACCAACTCACTGTGTCCCTGCTCCTTCACAGAAACAATCCTGGGAACCATTCCTCCTGGGTGCTTCCACCAGCACTGCACAGAATGGTCTGTATTCCCAAATATCGTCCTGTGGGTCTGATGCTTTTACATCACCTCTAGTTTCCAAGTGTGAGGGGAGAGGGAAACTGCTGACAACACACAGAGAGGTAACAACACTGGGAGAAAGGACCTTCCCAAGACACCACAGGGCACAGCCTGAGAGCAGGGGACAGCTTTCTTCTGTTTAGTAACTGGGAATGCACCCCAATGTCCCCTTCTGAGAGAGACCCTCCTTGACTGCCAGAGCTGAAACAGCCCTGCCCTTCAATTTCTAACTCATCACCTCTGATGTGGCTCAGAAATGAGCAGCGGGGGCTCTGTGAGACAACAGGCTTGGTTCGTTCACTGCTGGACTCCCAGCGCTTGGAACAGTGCCTGGCAGGGAGGAGGCGCTCAGATACTTGAGTGACTCGCTGTTCACCTCAAGCCTCTTGTCCCTTAGGTCATCCCCAAGAGGATACAGAAATCCTAGGTCATGTATTAGGCATCTACTTTCTTATGTCTTCAAACAGCCTCTCCCCCCACTACTCAGAAAGAAAGAAAAAAACAAAACTCAGCCTCCTTCTTGACCCAAATCCCCCTCTACCCCCATCAGACACAGCAGTCACGGTCACATAAACATCCCTATGCTGCATGGCATTCAACAGAGGAAAAAGGCCAACTTCACTCTTGCCCCTCCTTCTTCACTTGTCACCTCTCAGCCCCTCTGGAAAACAGGTGATCACCTGTAAGGACACATTCCCTTCCTTCTGCACAGCTTTATAAAGAAAGTTGTGCTAAAGGGAAATTCCCCTGATGAAATTTCATGCCATGGGGAATGTTTACTGGGTAAATGAGCATCCATGATAAAGGAGGTGGGAAATCCTTCAAGTATGTTGATGCTAATGATGGGGCTGTGTGTATGGTATGGATGGACAGATGTAATTTTCCACTGATAATTTCTCTGTCATGGGAGACTGGCCAAGCCCAGGGAAACCTGTTCTGATAACTAGTATAAGAAACTGTGACCATTCCCAAACCAGAAATCCAGGGATGCTTGGGGTAGGTGGCCTTTGGTGGGCTTCCTGGGTTCTGGGGGTCCCTGTGGGGTATTTGACCGCCCTCCCTCCAAGTGCTGACACTCATTTGAACAGGACACTGGTCCCTGCATCTTTTGCACCAGATGATTGTTTAAAATGACATTAGCCTCACTTAATTAAGTTTTATTTAAAAAATTTTTTAACAGACCACTATGAGAAAGTGGTATCTGAGGTGACTAGTGTTACTTCCTAATCCTGTAAAAAATAATTTCTCCTTAGGATCCACCTGCTAACTTCTACAGCTTATGAGCTTGGGGCTTCCACTTGGTGTTGCAGGGAAACTAGGGGCGGTGTGTGGGGAAAATGAGCAAACACACAGATGGGCACAACCTGATCCATCTAGATTCGGGCCTGTGTGACAAACTGACAAATTCCCCATGAAGCTCACCTCCCCCTGTTCTTTCCTCCTCCCACTCCTCCTTTTTCTGTTGAGGTGAAGACCCGGAGACACGAAATACATGTCCAAGCTCATAGGACAGTTTACTCCAGCTCAGTCTGGAGCCACAGTGCCCCTGGCCACACTCCCAGGTACTAGACCTATAGGGGGGCTTGCTTTCCACAGGGCCCTGCGGATGCTGCGGAATCAAATGGTGAGCATGGTGTGGTCTGTCCCCAGAGCCCACATTCTGTGACCCGTCTGGGCAGGACTTCTCTTGCATACTGTGTCAAGTCTGGTACTGATTCATGGGCTCAGGACCGGCCAGTCAAGTGTGGATACTGAGATTTCCTGCCTTTCTGCTATGTGTGCATCCTCCTGTGGGGCTTCCAGCTGATGGAGCACTGGTTGGGCTACTCCCCTGTGTGGACACGCTGGTGCTTCCTGAGAGAGGATTTGAGGCTAAAGAACTTGCCACACTGGCTGCAGCTGTAAGGCTTCTCCCCAGAGTGCACACGCCTGTGGTCCCTAAGTGAGGAGTTTTGCCTGAAGGCCTTGCCACACTGGTCACACGTGTAGGGCTTCTCCCTGGTGTGCACATGCTGGTGCTCCCTGAGCGAGGAGTTTTGCCTGAAGGCCTTGCCGCACTGGTCACACGTGTAGGGTTTCTCCCCGGTGTGCACACGCTGGTGCTCCCTGAGAGAGTAGTTTTGTGTGAAGTCCTTGCCGCACTGGCCACACATATATGGTTTCTCACCGGTGTGTGTCCGCTGATGTACCATGAGGTGCTCACTCCGACTGAAGGCCTTTTCACAGTCTGTGCATGCGTACGGCTTCTCCCCAGTGTGCATCCTCTGATGGACAATGAGGCTTCTGTTCCGGCTGAAGGCCTTGCCACAGGTATTACACACATATGCCTTCACCCCTGTATGAGTCCTCTGGTGTAGGCTGAGGTTCCCTTTATGTCTGAAGGCTTTGCCACAATCTCTGCACGCATACAGCTTCTCCCCGGTGTGTGTCCTCTGGTGTGCTTTGAGGCACTCCTGCCGGCTGAAGGCCTTGCTGCAGTCCCTGCACGCATATGGTTTCTCCCCAGTGTGCGTCCTCTGGTGGGCAATAAGGCTCCTGTTGTGCATGAAGGCCTTGCCACAGTCCCCACACATGTAAGGCTTCTCCCCGGTGTGTCCCCTTTGGTGTGTGATGAGGTAATCATTGCGACTGAAGGCCATGCCACAGTCCCTACAGAAATAAGGCTTCACCCCAGTGTGCGTACTCTGATGCTCAATGAGTTTCCTGTTCAGCCTGAAGGCCATTCCGCAGTCCCTGCACACATATGGCTTCTCCCCGGTGTGCGTCCTCTGGTGCCGGATGATGTTCCCTTTCTGGCTAAACACCTTTCCACAGGCCCCGCATGCATACGGCTTCTCTCCGGTGTGCGTCCTCTGGTGCTGTATGACGTGCGCCTTCTGGCTGAAGGCTTTGCCACAATCCCCACATGTGTACGGATTCTCCCCGGTGTGTGTCCTCTGGTGCTGCATGAGGTGAGCCTTCTGGCTGAAGGCCTTGCCGCAGGCACCACACACATATGGCTTCTCCCCAGTGTGCAGGCGCTGGTGGGTGGTGAGGGAAGACCGCAGGGTGAACTGCTTACCACAAGTGGCACATGAGAAAGGCTTCTCCCCAGTGTGGATTCGTTGGTGCTCCTTCAGGGACGAGTTATAGCTGAAAGCCTTGCCACACTGTCTACACTTATAGGGCTTCTCTGCATGGAGCTTGGAGTGAGGACGTAAGCTTGAAGTACCTGAGTCCTTCCCACACATGGTGAATGGGTGCATCCCTGCTCCTCTCGGTCCTTCTGATCTTGGTGGGGCCAGCATGGGGCTTTGGTGGACGAATGCCTTAAATTCACAACACTCAGGGGCTAATGATTGAGATATGTCCAAACACCCACAACAGGTCCCTGGGCTCCCCTGTTGCCACCCTATCCCATCACTCTGTGTCCCCGCCACTCCTTCCCAGGCGCAACCCCAGGCACCATTCCTTGTGTCTCCTTCTGCAACCACCGTAGTGGATGGTCTGTCTTCCCAATTGTCCTCCTGTGGGTCTGATTCTTTCCTTTCAGGTCTAGTCTCCAAGCCTGAGGGGAAGGGGAAAGAGATAATGACACACATGGAGTTAATAAAGCTGGGAGGGAGGACCTTCTGAAGACATGACAAGGCACAGCCTGTGAGCAGGGGACAGCCTGCTCTGGGAACCAAGGGAAAAGGGAAGCAGTGAGCTGAGACAGTAAATTGCAATGAGGTGAGCAGAGAGAGAAAGGTTCCCCTGGGAGTGGGTGTAAAGGTGGACAGGGGAACTCAGAGCTGGACGGACAGACCCTGAAGAGAAAGAGGAAGGTGGGCTTGAAGGAGCAGATCAAAGGACCTCACAAGCCCAGTGAGGGTTCAGTGCATCCAGCTCTTTGCTTCCAGGCCTCATCCTGCACACCCCCATCCAACTGTGCTTCCCAAAGCATTGACGGTTAATTAGAAATGATAAAGAAAGAACTGACTCACATGTAGGTTTTGGTTGTCCTCTGTCTCCCCACTCCCCAGCCAAGCTCCCACCTTCCTACGTTGCCCAGGAGTGGCCCAGCCCTGGCTGCTGGCTTCTCACTCTCCTCATCGCATGCTCATCCCTCCCAGCTGACCACAGCTGCTCCAGTCCCCTCATGCTTTGTCCTGTAGGTTCCTCATCTCTGTTCCAAGCCTAGGGGGCTGTCCTGCGTTCTGCACTCTGCACATGGACATCAGGGTTCCTCCCAAATTCTAAAAACTATGAGATCTTACACAAAAATCTCATTAAAAAAGCAAAGAACTTTCCCTGGCTGGTGTGGCTCAGTGGATTGAGCACCAGACTGTGAACTGAAAGGTCCCTGGTTCGATTCCCAGTCAGGGCACATGCCTGGATTGCAAGCCAGGTCCCTAGTTGGAGGTTGTGATGGGCAACTGATCCACGTATCTCTCACACATTGATGTTTCTCTCCCTTTCTCCCTCCCTCTCTCTAAAAGTAAATAAATAAAATCTTAAAAAAAAAAAAGGGACTTCCGGCCAAGATGGAGGCGTAGCTGGACATGCTGTGCCTCCTCTCACAACTAAGATTAAGGACAACAAAAATATAGAGCCAAAAAAAAAAAAAAAAGAAAGAAAACCCAACCAGGACAGAGAGAAAATTGAATTGTGCAGGAGTCCGACGACAACAATTCACCCAGATTGGTAAGAGGGGTGAAGTTAGTGGCTGGCGGAGTCCGTGGCCCGTGGAGTTGGATCTCAGCGGGATAAGCCGGTGGTGGTCACAGGCGCACAGTCACTCTAGGCACACAGGCGGCAGTTGCTGGTTGCTGAATCTGAGGAGGCCAAGCGGGGCACACAAGGTGGCGGACCGCGGACACGCATTCGCGCACAGATAAACCAGGCAAAAACGGGCAGCAAGACAGACTGTGTGATGCAGGACCCCAGCGCCAGGAAGTGAAGCCTAAAAGCACCCATTGAAAATACTTGTAGGGGCTGAGGTACTGGGAAGGAGTCCCAGCTTCACAGGAGAGTTCGTTGGGGAGACCCACAGGGTCCTGGAGCATGTGCAGGCCCACCCACACGGAAATCAGCACCAGAAGGGCCCAATTTGATAGGGGAAGAGGCTGAAGGGACTGGAATCCGCGAAACAGTGCGGAGCAAGCACCATTGTTTCCTCTCGGACCCCACCCCCACATCCAGCATCAGAACCCAGCCACTGGGCTGCCCCACCCTGAGGAACACCTAAAGCTCTTCCCCTCACCATGTAACAGCCACGACCAGACAAAAACCAAAAAAACAAAACCAAAGAGGGCTCAGAAGGGAGAACAGACCAGGGCCCCAGAGCTAATTCATCCGAGCGACCAGGAGGTGGTCAATCTCTCAGCTGCAGAGCTCATAGCACTGGTAGCCAACCTGTCAAAAGCACAGTTCAAAGCTCTGGTGATTAGGAAGCTCACAGAATTGGTTGATTTTGGTTGCAAATTAGAGGAACAAATGAAGGCTACAATAAGTGAAATGAAGAAAAACATGCAGGGAACCAATAGTGATGGGAGGAAAACTGGGACTCAAATCAATGGAGTGGACCAGAAGGAAGAAAGAAACAACCAAACAGAAAAGAAGGAAGAAACAAGAATTCAAAAAAAATGAGAGGAGGCCTAGGAATCTCCAGGACATCTTTAAACATCCCAACATCCAAATTATAGGGGCACGAGAAGGGGAAGAGGAAGAGCAGCAAGTGGAAAAGTTATTTGAACAAATAATAAAGGAGAACTTCCGTAATCTAGCAAAGGAAATAGACTTCCAGGAAGTCCAGGAAGCTCAGAGAGTCCCAAAGAAGGTGGACCCAAGGAGGAACACACCAAGGCACATCATAATTATATTAGCCAAGATTAGAATGAAGGAGAGAATTCTAGAAGCAGCAAGGGATAAGGGCACAGTCACCTACAAAGGAGTTCCCATCAGACTGCCAGCTGATTTCTCAAAAGAGAACTTATAGGCAAGAAGGGGCTGGAAAGAAGTATTCCACGTTATGAAAGTCAAGAACCTACATCCAAGATTGCTCTATCCAGCAAAGCTGTCATTTAGAATGGAAGGGAAGATAAAGTGCTTCTCAGATAATGTCAAGTTCAAGGAGTTCATCATCACCAAGCCCTTATTATATGAAATATTAAAGGGACTTATGTAAGAAAAAGAAGATAAAAAATATGACAGTAAAAAGACAGCAAACTCACAGATATTAACAACCACACCTAAAACAAAAGCAAAGTAAGCAAACAATAGAACAGGAACAGAAACATAGAAATGGAGATCACATGGAGGGTTAGCAACAGGGGAGTGGGAGGAGGAGCAGGGGGGAAAGGCACAGAGAATAAGTAGCATAGACTGTAGGTAGAAAATAGACAGGGGGAGGGCAAGAATAGTGTGGGAAATGTAGAAGCTAAATAACTTATGACACATGGACATGAACTAAAGGGGGGAATGTGGGTGGGAGGGGGTGTGAAGGGTGGAGGGGAATGACGGGGGAGAAATGGGACAACTGTAATAGCATAATCAATAGAATATATTGAAAAGAAAGGGAAGACCCTGCCATACGAAGCCCTCTTTCATAGGAGGTAACAAAGAAAGTGGCAGTAGTAAGCAGCTGTCCCCCTTCCCCCTTTAAGCCCCCACTAGCCCACAAACCCTGAGCTACTGGGAGACCCATCCCCTGAGTACTGGGAGTCCAAATTTCAGTCCCTTCTCCATGCTGACGCCTCCTAAATGCATGTCCCTGCCTGCACTTGCTCTCTGAGCTCTGCTGAAGAATAATCCAAGGCCTACAGGGCACCCCTCTCGGGTATCACAACCTAACACATTGGATGACAGACTTGTGATTTCAGAACCTCCAGTCCCAAATAATAAAAAGAACAAAAGTTCTATCAAAGAGACTTAGCAAAATAAGCTAAGCGTCCAATAGTGTATTGGACATGACCAACAGCATATGATTCCACTCACAGAAGGCAACTACAACCATCAAATTGATAGAGAGTAGTAGGACATGAGTACCAGGGCTCAGGGATGGGGATGGGGATCTGGTCTTCAGAGGTGACAGATGGTTAATTGGGGACGATTAAGAATTCTGGAGATGGATGGTGGTGATGGTTAGACAATAATGTGAAGGTACTTCATGCCATGGAACTGTACACGTCAATATAGTTAAACAGTCAGACACAAAATAGTTAAATAGTTAATTTTATGTAATGTGTGTTTTCAACCATTAAGAAAATAAATATATTGATAATTAAAAAAAAAAAAAAAAAAAAAAAAGATTCAGTCCTGGCTGGTGTGGCTCAGTAGATTGAGTGCTGGCCTGAGAACCAAAGGGTTGCTGACATGATTCCCAATCAGGGCACATGCCTGGGTAGCGGGCCAGGTCCCCAGCTGGGGGTGCACGAGAGGCAACCACACACTGATGTTTCTCTCTCTCTCTCTCCCTCCCTTCCCCTCTGTCTTAAAATAAATAAGTAAATGATTGAATGAATAAATAAACAAATAAAATCTAAAAAAAAAAAGATTCACTAGTCATCCTTGATTCACCCCTTCCCTCCCACTGCACAGACTTAACAAATGCCACCACACAGGAGAACACCTTGAACTGGACCAGACTGACACACCACCATGGCTGTGATGCAGCAGCCTCCCCCGCTCTCTACAACCCACTGTCCACTCCGTGGGGAGAGGAGCTCAGGAATCACACCAACAGTACCCTGGGGACCAGAGGCAACACCTTTATCATTTGAAATTTGGTTAATGACACCACACTGTCTTCCAAATGAGCTGTCCTAACTTCATGCTCCTAAAATGAAGAGTCCCTTTCCCTGCACCCTCATAATATAGGATACTGTTACTTTTTTTTAAGGCCTCACCTGAGGATACGCTTAGAAAGGGAGAAAGGGAGTGGGCAGGAAGATGGGGGCAGGGAGGGGTGGAGAGACAGAAACATCAATCGGTTACTTAACAGATGTGCCCCGCCTGGGGGGCAAACTCACAACCTAAGTATGTATCCTGACAGGAAATCAAACCCACAACTTTTGATGTACAGGGTGAAGCTGCAATCAACTGAGCCACACCTGGCCTCATCTCACATTCTTTTTCATCTATGTGTACCTCATGGGCAAGAATTGTATTTCTGTGACTCAACTGGTACTTCTTTGACTAGTAGTAAGGTTTACAAATCTTTTGTAAAGTGTAAATCCATGAATTTCTGCATCTGTGAATTGCATGTTCATAAGCTGGATCTATCTATTTTCATTTGGTCCTTTTCTCATTTATTCCAAGGAACATTTTATATATTTATAATCCTCTCAATGTTATACATGCAGTAAATACTCTTCCCACTTTATCACCTATCAACTTTACTTTTACTTTGAGAAATTTGAATATCCTATTGTCAGATCTGTCCATAGTTTCTATTTCTCTGTCATCCTGAAGTGACAGGCAGATGGTGAATAATGCAGCAAAGCTGTTTCCTTACCCAGCGAGACCAGGTTCCAGTAGATCTCCATCATCACATCCCTGTACAGGTCCTTCTGTGCAGGCTTCAGCTGCTGCCACTCCTCCTGGGTGAAGTCCACAATCACATCCCTGAATGCCACCGACCCCTGTAAGACGAAGCACACACCACTCACCACAGGTCAGGAAACGTGGCCAGAAAGGCCAAGAGGATCAGGACAGCACACAGGATGCACCTGATGTGGTGTTAACAAGGTGCAGAGCTCTGCACCTTGTCAACACCCTCAGTGTCCTTGGTGCCTAAGTCACTGGATGGTCCTCAGATGGACAAATAAACTATGGGGCTGTTCACCAGGAAGACAAACAACCCAAGTAAACAAAGGGCAAAGGGCCTGAATCGACAATTCTCCAAAAGTAACATACAGATGGCCAACAAACATGAAAAAATACTCAATGTCATTCATCATCAGTTGCAAATTAAAACCTCAGTGAGATACCACCTCATGCCTGTCAAATGAAAACATTCGAGAAAGACCCACAGCCGGCAGTCCCTTCATGACAGGAGCCCTGAGCAGCAGCAGTGCTGGAGGGTATTCGGGAAAGTAGAAGCTATGGTCTGTGGTTGGGTATATGGAGGGAGATTCTGGATGGGGGCCAGTGAGTCAAGACCTGAGGATTAAACAGCAGAGCACTGAGAATGCTGATGCCAAAATATCCAAATCAATAGTTACTTCTGAAAATGAGAAACACCTTTCACTTTATGAAAAAAACGTAGGGAACTTTTTGGCCAATCTGGTAAGTACACACCTTGGAAATGACCATTGAGGCCACATGCTCATCCACCACCTCCCACTTTCCTCCTGCCCCCCTTTATTATTGTACTTACTTCTTGTTTTTTATTTCGTTCTTATTTCATTTTAATTTATTTTTTAATTAGATTTTTTAATTTTAATTTTTAGAGAGGGGAAAGCAGGGAAAAAGAAGGAGAGAAACGAATGTGTGGTTACCCCTGGCGTGCCCCCCACTGGGGGCACAGCCCGCAACCCAGGCATGTGCCCTGACTGGGAATCAAACCGGTGACCCTTTGGTTGTCAGGCAGGCACTCAATCTGGTGAGTCACACCCCCAGGGCTCATTTTAATTTTAATTTTCAAAAATATTTATTTATTTATTTTTTAGAGAGAGAAAGAATGGGAGGGAGAAAGAAAGGGAAAGAAACATCAATGTATGAGAGATTATCAATTGGCTGCCTCTCACACACCCCCAACTGGGGAGCTGGCCTGCAACTCAGGCATGTGCCCTTACTGGGAAGGAAACTGGTGACCTTTTGGTATGTAAGTTGGCACTCAATCCACTGAGCCACACCAGCCAGGGCATCATGTTAATTTTTAAATACAACTGACACTCCAAGTCTTTCAGCCTGGATCAACTCACTTCATGAAATTTTTACTGAGCAGGTCCATGCACTGAGTGCTGGCTGGATGAGCTGACAACCAGAGAAGATCATGGGTGTCTGGGAGCCCACACGGAACAAGGGTGTGGAGGTGAGACACAGGGCCCCTCGTCAGAAGGGTGGGGAGATTCCCCTGGAAATGGGGCTTCCCTTTGAGTGCGCCAAAGCCCTCTGAGCGCTCTGTGGGTACATGACTGAGGCCACTCATTCCAGGGCTCCATCTGTTTGGGATTCTTGTCTAATGGCACAAACCTTTTTGCCATAAGAAAAACCTCACCCAGTTCCAAAGAGGTGAAATCAGGCTCCATTTTTTTCTTTTATTTCTCATGGAAGGATATCTTTATTGACTTTAGAGCGAGAAGAAGGTTGTGTCAGAGAGAGACACACACACACAGACAGACATTGACCCGTTGGCCTCACGCACATGCCCTGACCGGGGATCCATTTCGCAACATTTTGGTGTGCAGGACAATGCTACAACTAACTGAGCCAACAAGCCAGGCAGGATTCCATATTTGGAAAAATGAGAATGTAATTACACTAAAAGAGATTTTAAAAACAACTGAACCTCCAAACCCCAACCACATGGAAAGGACAACAGTTGGGAATCCTATACAATGTTGGTGAAGGAAGAAACCAAGGCAACCATCACAGAGAAGGTAACAGTGGAGACATCATGGTACAGTTGTGTTGGAAAACAGGTCATTCTCTAAAATGGTTAAATACAGTTATGAAAGGATCCATAATTTCCTCTCCTACACTCAAGAGAAATGTGAAGTTCAAACAAAAATCTACACATGAAATGTTCATAGCAGCCTTACCAGTAACAACCCAAATGTACACCACCTGATAAATCCATACATACAGGGTCTACCTGTACAACAGAATAGCATACAGCCATGAAAAAGGACACCTGCTGCAACATAGAGGAACATCAAAAACATGCTGCTCAGGGAAAGCAGCCAGATACAAAAACCACATGTTGTGTGATTCCATTGATAAGAAAGGTCCTACTCTGGCCAGGTAGCTCAGGTAGTTGGAGCATTGTCTGTACAACCAAAGACTGAGGGTGCGGTCCCCTACTGGGGCACATATGGAAGGCAGTTGATTGATGTTTCTCTCAAACATCAAAGTTTCTCTCCCTCTATTCCCGTCTCTCTAAAAATAAATAAACTTAAAAAAAAAAAACCCTTCAAGAATACTAAGATTCCTAAGGACAGCAAAACACAGGATAATTTGCCCTCCTGCATAAATGCCAAATAAACATCTTCTAAAAATCAAACCTCACTAATATCACAAATGATGCTACTCAGAAAGAGGTCACGTGACATCCGTTGTCACCTATCATACGGATAGTTTATACCACTTGTTTTTTATAGTCAATGAGCGGAATAAGCACCTAACAAACACCAATATGAAGCAGTGGCAGCTCCTGCTCCACCGTGGTGGGAGAATAAACTCTCCCAACCCAGAAATATGAAGACTCTTTCAGGCCTTAAAAATACCCACACCAACGTTCCTCTCCAAGGAATCACCCGCAAAGAAATCATAAAGACCTGGCTAATGTGACTCAGTGGATTGGGCACTGGCCTGCAAACCATAAGGTCTCCTGTTCCATTCCCAGTCAGGGCACATGTCTGCTTTGAGGGCCAGGTCCCCATTTGGGGTCATGCAAGAGGCAACCCACCCATGTTTGTCTCCCACAGCATTGTTTCTGTCCTATTTCTCCAACCCTTCCCATCTCTCTAAAAAAAATAAAATCTTTACACAGTTCCTCCCCCTCCCCTAGGTAAAAAAGAAATTTTTTTAAATATCATACAAAATGCAGGGCAAAGATTTTTGTGCAGCTGTGGCTGGGTGGCTTAGTTGGTTGGAGTGGTGTCTCCTACACCAAAAGGGTGTGGATTTGATCTGGGGTCGGGGTGTGTGTAGTAAGCTACAGATTGATGTTTGTCTCTCATATGTCTGTGGCTCTTTCCCTCCCTCCTTATAATTCAATGAACATATCCTCTGGTGATGATATAAAACAAAAAAGATTTACCTCCAAATATATATATGCGTATATACATACATAAAAATATAAATTTATTGATTTGTGCCTTAGCTAGCGTGGCTCAGTGGATTGAGCACTGGCCTGTAAACCAAAGGGTCGCCTGTTCGATTCCCAGTCAGGGCACATGCCTGGGCTGCAGGCTGAGAGGAACACATCGATGTTTCTCTCACACACTGATATTTCTCTACCTCTCTTTCTCTCTTCCACTCTCTCAAAAAAAGTTAATTAAATCTTTAAAAAAATTAATGATTTGAGAGGAGCGAAAGAGATGTTGTTCCACTTACTGAGGAATTCATTGCTTCTTGACTAAGGACAGAACCCACAACCTTTTCACATCAAGATGATTCTCCAACCAACTGAGCTGCATCTCTATGCTTTTACAATGATGTATTTTTTCCATAGAAGGAAATTTAGAGAAAAATAACACAAATAGCTGCCCACTAAAACACTGTAAAACATCACATCCGCAGCCAGGGACATTCACGGGTCCCTCACTACAGGCGTCCCCCCTCCAGTTCCCTGGACATTCAGTGCCGTCTGCCCACTTCTGAAGGTCCCTCATTCAGCACATCCTGCCCAGGGCCTCTGTCACACTTCATCGAATATGTTTAAGTCGCCACTTCCCAGGTGCCCACTGGTGTCTCCTGAGAGCCCCCAGGGTAGGACAGGTCACTCCTGAGCCATCCTGTCCCCTGCAGTAGAAAATCAACAGTGTCAGGACAGTACTCTCCCAACTAAGGGTAGACACAACCCCATGAGACCCAGACAGGGGCATGGGCCCTGAGGGTGTTTCGCAGGGCAGAAGGTCATCCCACCCAGAAGCCTGACCCTAAGGAAGGAGGTGCGACACAGTAACAGGACTCACCAGGGCCTTCATGGTCAGTGGTTGGGTGGCCATCCTTCCAGTGCCCATGGTGACCAGGGGCAGGGCAAGCTGAGTGCAGAGGCAGAAAGAGAAAGGCACCCTGAGAGATCAGGTGAAGGCCCACCCCACGGTGCAGACAGGATAGACAGAAACACCAACTAGGAGACGGGCAGACAGGGACACACACACACAATAGTGATCACATTGGGGGAGCCTATGGCATCCAAGACGCTGGACAAACATTCCTGATTTAATCTTCATGACATCCTGCAAGGTGGGGGCTATTTCCACTCACCCTATTTTAGAGATGAGGAAACTGAGGCCCAAAAGGTAAGTCATGTCCCCAAGAAGGGTGGGATTAGGACTAGGCTGAGTACATCAGGGTCCATGTGCTTGGTACCTGTCACACACACACACAGACACTGACACTCCACCAATGCACATGCAGCCACACACAGCCAGTCCCATAGCCTGGAGGGAAGAACAGGTCTCTCTGCCCCAACACAGGTCCGACTGCCTGCCCCATTCTGAAAACACACCCCAACACCAAAACAATCCTCCAGGTCTCCTCCAGATCTCCCGGGGTTACCGTGAGGCTCACAGATCAGCCACATAGAGGGAGCATGGAGCCGTGTAACTGCATTGGTGGGACCATCATCCTGAACACAAAAGGTCAGGGTCAATCCCTGGTCGTGGCCTGGATCTAGGTTGTGGGTTTCATCCCCTGATCCCAGATTGGGGTATAAGTGGGAGGTATCTGATCAGTGCTCTTCTCTCTCTAAAATCAGTAAAAATATAAATGATGTTTATTGTAGCACTGCTCCTAGAAATAAACCCCAACCAACCAACCCTAGACAGGTGGATAGATGCTGGGCATCCAGGCTGAAATTTCACATTTGCCTCCCAAGAAGCAGGAGTTATGTTATGTTCCTGGGTGCAGTGATTTCATGATTTTTTAAACAGAATTTAACTTTTACAAATGTATTCCTTCTGGACTTGTGGTTTCTAACTCCAATCCTTACACCACGAGGGCAACAACACAGGCTCCTACTGAAGGACAATGAAACCCCCCAGAGCCAATTTACCCAGGACACACAGTGGGCCCAGGTCCCGACACCCCTACAGGATCTTGAAAATATCATTTCTTGTAATATTGTAAGAGGAAAACACGAATCTAATCCACCCTAGACTGTTTCTGCCCTTACAGCAATGCAATCATAACTCTAATTTTTACTTTATTTAAAAGGCCATGAAGGCACAGTGGCCCTGGAAGTAGCATGTGCACAGGACTGGTGACCTCTGAACCCAGTGTAGCCTCAGATCTGTGGCTGCAGAGCCAGGGGTGGCAGCTGCTCCAGCTCCTCCTCTTCTGTACAAGCTTTCTAGCATTTCCTGCCATCCATTGTTTCTAAGGGAAACAAGGATTTGCCATCTGTAGGTTAGTGTGGAGGCTCTTGAACCCAGATGCCTGAGTATGGAGTTGGGTGATTCACTTGAAGTCTCTGAACCTGTTTCCCCTTCTGCAAAATGGGGATGGTGAGGATCCCTACCTCATACTTACTGGGAGGCCTATAAAATGCCCAGAACAATACCCTGAGCACCCAACACATATTCCCCGAACAAATCCACCCAGGTCAGCATGGGGTAGGGTCTCTGACCCTCTTCCTTAGCCCCACACCTGGCTACCACACAAGTCCTACCCTCCTGGAGGCTCTGAGGGCAGGAAGGCGATGGGCTCTGGGGCCTGCAGGCCGGCAGCACCGCCAGGCCGCCTGTCCAGGAGGGCCGGCTTTCCCACGCTCTCGGAAGGGCGCCCCCGATGCAATCACGCACACATGTCAGCAATGCCCAGAGACAGACGCAGGTGCACACAGACAGGGGAAGGCCTGGACAGGACAGACCCTCACACGCACAGACACACTCACACCAGACACACAGGTGCAGAGGAAGAGCCCAGACACAGGTGGACACCTAGATAGCGACCTCATTGCTGACACCGCGGACGGAAACAAAGGCAGACACGCACACAGACGTGCACACAGAGGGATCCCGCAGAGACCAAGACAGGCAGCCGACACACCCATAAGCAAAGGGAGACACAGGAGGCCACCCGGACAAACGCGGTGACAAGCACGGAGATACACTCACAGCGAAGACCCGGGTATCTCAGCCCAACAAACACTCATACACAGCCACAGGCATCACCTTCACCCACAGGAAGAGGCCCCGAATCGCACCTCCTCCCGAGTAACACGCCCCATCTCCGGAACGGTAAGCTCTCTCCTTCCGCTCCAGACTGGTCAACAGCCGGATTCAGGATGCGGCACTCTCAAGAAAGTGACCGCCACCGTCAAGCCTCAGCATAGTGCTGCGCCTGCGCGGACGGGCGGACTACTTTTCCCAGAATCCTACGCGCTATTGTGTTCTGGGTTGCGGACTCCGCTAGGAAACGGCGCTGCAGACCTGACGTGAACTGGGCATTAATCTGACATTAACCGGATAGGCGGGCACGCTAGGTTCCGTGTCCCAGAAGCCCCCGAGGCACCTGGGTCAAGAAGGCGGGGTTAGTGGGGTATAAGGAGGAAGGTCACTCGGGGGAGACGAAGATTAGGGACCCTGACGGCTGCGTGGGAGGTGCGGGGTGGGCGGAGGAAGTGGATCCCCAGGGAGTGGGGAGGGAGGAAGAGACGGGTGTAGGGCGGTCGGGATGGGGACAAGAAGCAGAGGAAGCTGGAGAGAAGAGAGGGGGAGGGAAAAGGAGGAGCGTGGGTGGAGGCGGGAAAAGACGCTGTAGTCCCTCCACAGATATCCTGCGTTGAGCACGGGGTCTTGATAGTTGTAGGGACTTGCACAAAGTTTTAAAACGTGCAGAGACAAAAGAAAGTAAAGGATCGTAACCAGAAAGGAAGTATCAGCCCTTCCCATTATGTGCCAGTCCCTGATCTGGGCATGTTATCTTACAGAACCTGTGTGGGTCCCGCTGCCCGTCGTCCCCAATAGGCAAGCTCTAGAGGCAGAGGCAGGTGAGAAAGGAAAGTTTTTCATTCAGATGCTTCAGGATGGGGGAGAATGGCGAACTGTTGTCTCAAAACTCATTCCCTCCGGAAGACCGAGGAAAACTCCAGCGGTCCTCAGCCACACCAGAACAAAAAGCAGTGTCCAGAGTTCCTGCTCCTATTGAAAATATAATCTTTTGGGAACCACAGCTGCCGCTGAAGAGTCACCTAGGCGTTTCAACTTGCTCCTTACCACTGTCCTGTTGCAGGCTCCCTTGTGGAAACCGTTGGGGCTGAAGTTGGCCAGACTGTTTCCAGGTTCACAAAGTTCCGCTAAAACACATCGGCTAATAAATTCTCCAGGTGGGCAAGAGAGCATCCCCCTCAGTTCCCTAGGTTTATGTTAGTTTCCGGTCTAGGATGTCTGAATGCCTAATAAACTTTGCAAACTTCCACACTGAAGAGGGGGTGGTTCACCCATGACCAATTGCTTTTTCTCCCTAGGCTAGACAGACAACTAGTCTTTGGTCCAGCACCTCTCCCCTTCTGCCATTCTGACCTCTATGGTGCACGTGCCCAACTTCCCATGGTCCCCTCCCCAATCAGGTACCAATAGAGTTTAGGAGATTTTTTTTTTCTCCTATCCACTCATCTTGCTAGAATTGTGCTTGCTCGGTGCAATACTTAAGTTCCTTCTGCTGCCCTCTTGCCCCAAGCAGGGTATCTGCCTCCAGGATAGGATGCTTCACCTTCCAAGCAGGTGCTTAGTTACCAAGGCAATTCCACCCTTCCTGCAGCCAAGCCTTGACCCAAGAAAGATGGAGATTTCTTCAGGTGGCCCCTCCTGTTCCTGCCCTTGCCTCCTCTCAGTGGTCCTGCTTGGCTACATTTATTAAGATGTAGAAATTCATTTATTCCTGGCAATCAAGCTACTCTCCAGATGAAGACATTGATACAGACAAGGGAGGTCACAGCAGAGGAAAGTAAGGGAGTTGGTATGGGAAAGAGGTCTCCAAACTGGAGCATTCTTACACCAAAAAACTACAACCCAAGTGCAAAAGCATTTGCTGATTGTGACCATAAAAAGGAAAACTGCAGCCACCCTAGGTTGTGATTAATGACTATTTTTTCTTCCTTTTCTTATCCTCAACCAAAGATATGCTCATGGATTTTGGTGAGAGAGGAAGGGAGAGAGATATTGATGTGAGAAAGAAACATTGATCTATCGCGACCCACAACCTTTTGGTGCACAGGACAATGCACCACCTAAGTGAGCTACCAGGACAGGGTTGAACCACCTTTCAGATAGACTTGTTCAAGTTGTGGAGACAGGCCAGCTGAGTTGACTGTGGTTCTGAAACCTTTTCCCATAGACCAGCCTGTTGTGCTGAACATCATTGGGAAACCTATCTCTGATGCTGAGTCAGACCGCTGGAGCTGTGCCTGATTAAATCTCTAGGCAGAACACAAAGCTTTCTCTACCTCTGCTTCAAAGAACAGATCTGCCTGGGATGGATCCCTGCTGTTGTCTGGAAACAAAGCTCTGTGGACTGTGGGGAGCATGGGATGAAAGCAGGTAAGGGCAAATACTGCAGTCATTTTTAAGAGGCAGCTTTGTCTTTTAGGGTGGCAGGGCCTGGGTAAAACTTGACTGAAATTAACATGGAGTTCCAAACACATTTCTGTGGGGGAAAAATGTACCCCCCAAAATGAAAATCTAGACAAACATGCAAGAATTCAGGATGATGGTGTCTGTGGCTTGGGGAAAATTGCAGTTCTATGTAGGGATATGTGAATTATTGGCAAAGTTCTAGTTTTTATGTTGAGAGGTGTCAAAGAAGGATATTACTATTTTTATAAGAATACAGCATGGCACCCTGGCTGGTGTGGCTCAGTGGATTAAGCACCAGTCTGTGAACAGAAAGGTGGCCCAATGGGTTCCCAGTTGTGGGGCCAGGTCCCCAGTTGGGGGCCTGTGAAGGGCAACCAATTGATGTGTACTGGCTGTTTCTCTCCTCTCTTTACCTCTGTCTAAAAATAAATAGGATCTTTAAAAAAATTTTAAAAAATGCTTTATGTTGCCCTGGCTGGTGTGGCTTAATGGACTGAGCACCAGCCTGTGAAGCAAAAGTTTGCCAGTTCAATTTCTAGTCAGGCACATGCCTGGGTTGCAGGCCAGGTTCCCAGTTGGGGATGTGCAAGAGACAAGGATGTACAACCACATCCTTGGTTGTACAATGTAAACATTGATGTTTCTCTCCCTGTTTCTCCCTCCCTTCCCCTCTCTAAAAATAAATCTTCTAAAAATGCTTTATGTATTATTTTATTGTTAATACAGCAACATTCTTATATTGTTATTTAATATTGGTAATAGATTGCTATCATCAAAAATGAAACCTTAAATACACCATGAGTATGGCTGTGTGTGAGGCATAGAGCCATAGATTGGATAGTATCCCCTTCTGACTGAAGGTACTGTTTTTACAAGACTTCCAGCCCGTGGAGTGGGAGGGGCAGCCTGTGATGTGAGAGGATTTTTCTCTAGTAACAGCCCTGCAGGGTGGGGGTCCACAAGGCTGGG
The DNA here is from genome assembly GCA_004027475.1 of Anoura caudifer. Classification (NCBI taxonomy): domain Eukaryota; kingdom Metazoa; phylum Chordata; class Mammalia; order Chiroptera; family Phyllostomidae; genus Anoura; species Anoura caudifer. Next base: position 95,539 of record PVKU01005786.1, read on the forward strand.
TTTCTGCAGGGGGTGCCATTCCATGATTTCTGCTGCTGAGAGCCTGGGCCCCGCCTTCTGGTCTGACCATTCCCAAGCCAGGAATGCAGGGCTGGGAGGGGCAGGTGGCCTGGGGCTGGCTGGCTGGGTTGCTGGGGTTCCTGTGAGGGTATTCCTGCCTCCTCCCCTCATACAAGTGTTCACACTCTTCGACAGGACAACCCATTCCTGTATCTTTTGCACCCAGAGTGTTTAAAATGACATTGGTCTCACTGAATAATAAATAGCTAAAATTCTAAAACTTATAAACAGGAGTAAATCTTTGTGGCCTTTGGTTATGCAATGGTTCCTCAGATATAACACCTAAAGCACAAGGAACAATAAAATAAACTGTACCCCATCAACATTAAAAATGTTTGCGTTCCAAATGATGCCATCAAGGAAAAGACTACCCACAGAATGGGAGAAACAGTTGCAAAGCATGTATCTGATAAAGGACTTAGAGCAAAAGTTAACAAAAGAATATGCATAGAACTTGGAAAAATTAATACGGAAGCACACAACCCAGTTAAAAAAACAGGCAAAAGACTTAAACCAGACACTTCACCAAATAGAATACACCAATGGCAAATAAGCACCTGCAAAGGTTCTTAGTACCACCTGCAAGTGGGGTTGTGGTAAGACTGCACACCAACAAGAATGGCTGCAGTGAGAGACTGAGCATGTTCAGTTCTGACAAGCACACAGAGCAATGAAATTCCCAGAGCGTGCTGGTGGAGACAAAAAATGAGATGACTTTGGAAAAAAGCTTGGCAGTTTCTGAAAAAGTTAAATATGTACCTATGTATGACCCAACTATTCTCAACAGAAAGGTCAGATTGTGTCTACAGAAAGATGTCCATAAGTGGACATGACCCATATGCTTACCATCAAGTGAATAGGTAAACACACCATGGCCTGTCCATGATGGAGAATATTACTTAGCAATAAGGAGTCAGCTATAGCCCTCACTGGGTGATGTAGTTGACTGGAGTGTCACCCTGCACACCAAGAGATTGTGGGTTTGATCGCATGTTTTGGCCTCTGTGGGAGGCAAATGATTAATATTTCTCACACAATTTTTCTCAAATCAATAAACATATCTTTGGGGAGGATTTAAAAATAAAGAAAAACAGAGCACAACTGATACACCCAGATGACATAGGTAAGCCTCAAAAAAAAAAAAAAAAAAAGCCAAGTGTAAAAAGTCAGATAAAGAGTACACGGTATATGATTCCATATATATAAAATTCTAGAATAGGCAAAATAAATCAATGGTCACTGGGGAGTGGTGGATGGGCAAAATCAAAGAAAAACTTTCTAGGCTAACAGATGTGTCTGCATCACAAGGATGATTTTCTGGGTGAATAAAAATGTCAAAATGCATTTCTCATAGCAATCTCTCTCTCCCTTTCTCTCAAATTAATAAACATATCCTCAGGTGAGGATTAAAAAAAAAGACAGTAGATCTCATGAGTTTTTGCCCATAAGAAAATGAAATTTTAAAGGGAATATAATAGTGAAAATGTAAGCTTGCTACTTTTCATGCTGTCCTGCTGGTCTTAGGCTTTCGTATGATACAATGCAATAAATTTCAATGAAACTGTATTTCTTCCCAAAAAAAGAAAAAAAAGTAAAACACAAAGGACAGTGCAGATTATTGTCCATTATTCTTTATTTAATGCTGTATCTCAGAGCATCTTAGAATATTGGTATCTTCAGCTCTTCCTCACCAGTTCTTACCCAGATGGAGTGAATATACTTAGCCAACCTGCTAAGGATCCTTGGGTGATGCCACTGTTGCCACTCTTCTGAGCATGGCTCCTTCATGCTGCTGGGGAGACTGTGTGTGTTGTGGACAGATGTAATTTCCTGATAATATTTCCTCATCATCATGGAAGACCAGCAAAGCGCAAAGAAAACTCTTCTGCTAACAGGCATGAGACATGGTGTAACCATTCCCAAGCCAGAAATCCAGGGTTGCCAGGGGCAGGTGGCATGGGGTGGGCTTGCTGGGTTCCTTAGGTTTGGATGTCCTACTGGTGCTCCCTCCCCACAAGTGTTGACACTCATTTGGAAAGAACAACTGGTCCCTGCATCTTTTGCACCTGATGGCTGTTCAAAATAACATTGGTCTCACTTAATTCAAAGTTTTATTAAAAAGAAATTTAGCAGGCTACTATGATAAACTTTGGTATCTGAAGCAAGTACTGGTACTTTCTAATCCTGAAAAAAATATTTTTTCTCCTTGTGAACCACCTGGTAACTCCTACAGCTTATGAGCTTGGGGCCTTCCAGCTGGTGTTGCAGGGAAACTAGGGGCAGTGTGTGGGGAAAACAAGACACAGATGGTGACATCCTGATCTCTGGACAAGACCCAGTCTTGTATGACAAAGTGACAATGTCCCCATGGAGACTATCAACCCTCTTCCTTTCTACTCAGACTTCTCCACTTTTCTATTGATGAGATGGGAGCCCTAGAGATACTAAATGCATTGTCCAAGCTCATAGGTCAGCTTTCTCCAGCTCAGTGAGGAGACACAGTGCCCCAGGCCACACTCCCAGATACAGGACCTGTAGGGGCTTGCTTTCCACATAACCCTGCAGATGCTACGGAAGCAAAAGTGAGCATGGTATGGCCTGTCCCCAGTGCCCCGATGACCTATCTGGGTAGGACTTCTCTCGCACCCTACTTGTGGGCTCCAATGTCAAGTCTAGTACTGACCCATGGACTCAAGGCCTGCCAGTTGGGCGTGGATTCTGAGATTTCCCGCTCCTCTGCTATGTGTGCATCCTGCTCTGCTGTTTCTGGCTGATGGAGCATTGGTATGGCTACTCCCCAGTGTGCAGATGCTGGTGCTTCCTGAGAGAGGATTTGAGGCTAAAGAACTTGCCACAATGGCTGCAGTTGTAAGGCTTCACCCTGGTGTGCAGGTGCAGGTGCTCCCTGAGTGAGAAGTTTAGCCTGAAGGCCTTGCTGCGCTGACTACATGTGTGGGGCTTTTCCCTGGCGTGCACTCACCAGTGCGTACTGAGCAAGAAGTGTTGCCTGAAGGCCTTGCTGCACTGGCCACAGAATACGGCTCCTTGCCCATGTGCGTCCTCTGATGCATGATGAGGTGATCATTCCGGCGGAAGGCCTTTCCGCAGTCTGCACAAGGGTATGGTTTCTCCCCTGTGTGTATCCTCTGATGCATGACAAGGCTCCTGTTCCGGCTGAAGGCCTTGCCACAGGTACTGCACACGTATGGCTTCACCCCAGTATGCGTCCTCAGGTGTACGGTGAGGTACCCTTTATGTTTAAAGGCCTTGCCACATTCCCCACACGCATACAGCTTCTCCTCGCTGTGTATCTTCTGGTGTGCTTTGAGGCACTCCTGCCGGCTGAAGGCCTTGCCGCAGTCCCCACACGTGTATGGCTTCTCTCCAGTGTGTGTCCTCAGGTGGTCGATGAGGCTCCTTTTCTGCCTGAAGGCCTTGCCACAGTCCCAGCATGCATAAGGCTTCTCCCCAATGTGCGTCTTTTGGTGTGTGATGAGGTAATCATTCTGACTGAAGGCCATGCCACAGTCCCTACAGAAATAGGGCTTCACCCAGGTGTGCGTCCTCTGATGCTCAATGAGTTTTCTGTTTAGCCTGAAGGCCATTCCGCAGTCCTTGCATGTGTAAAGCTTCTCCCTGGTGTGCGTCCTCTGGTGCCGGACAATGTTTGCCTTCTGGCTGAAGGCCTTTCCACACTCCGCACATGTGTATGGCTTCTCTCCAGTGTGCGTCCTCTGGTGCTGCATAACATGCGCCTTCTGGCTGAAGGCCTTGCCACATTCCCCACATGTGTACGGATTCTCCCCAGTGTGTGTCCTCTGGTGTACAATGAGGCTCCTGTGCTGGGTGAAGGCCTTGCCACAGTCCTGGCACACGTATGGCTTCTCCCCAGTGTGTGTCCTCTGGTGTATGATGAGGTACACATTCCGGGTGAAGGCCTTGCAGCAGTACCTGCACGTATAAGGCTTCTCCCCAGTGTGAGTCCTCTGATGCACAATGAGGCTCCTCTTCCGCGTAAAGGCCTTGCCACAGTCCAAGCACACGTATGGCTTCTCCCCGGTATGCAGTTGCTTGTGGGAGGTGAGGGAAGACTGCAAGGTGAACTGCTTACCACATGTGGTGCACGAGAAAGGTTTCTCCCTGGTGTGGATTCGTTGGTGCTCCTTCAGGGACGAGTGGTAGCAGAAAGCCTTGCTGCAGTCCTGGTACCTGTAGGGCTTTTCTGCAGAGTGTTTGGAGGGAGGACTGAGGTTTGAAGTACCTGAGTGTTTCCCACACATGGTGAACGAATGTGTCCTCTCTCCTCTCTCTACTTCCCATCTTGTCGGGGCATGCATAGGGTGTTGGTGCACCAATTTCGTAAATTTACAACATTCAGAGGCTAACGCTTGGTACATGTCCAAACACCCTAGATAGGTCACTGGGCTCCCACGTGACCATCCCACCCAGTTACCCTGTGTTCCTGCTCCTTCATAGGTGCAACCTAGGGCACCATTCCTTGTAGGTCCTTCTGTAGTCACTGCAATGGATGACCTGCCTCCCCAGTTGTCCTCCTGTGCATCCAATTCTTTCAGGTCAGGTCTAGTCTCCAAGTCTGAGGGGAGGGAGAAAAAGATGGCGACACAGTTAAAAATGCTGGGAGGGAGGACCTTCCCAAGACACAAGGTCTAGCCTGAGAGCAGGGGACAGCTGAGAGCAAGGGACGAGTTAAGCAGTGAGCTAAGACAGTATGTTGTAGTGAGGTAAGCAGAGAGCATCAAAGGTCCCCTTGGGAGTGTATGCAAAGGAAGCCAGGGGAGCTCAGAGCTGCACAGACAGACCCCAAAGTCAAAGAGGAAGGCAAGTGTGGAGGAGTGGATCAAAGGATCCCACAAACCCTGTGAGGATTCACTGCACTGTCCTGCATGCCCCAAGCCAACTGTGCTTCTTAAAGCATCAATTGTTATTAGAAATGATCAAGTAAGAGCTGACTCTCCTGTGGGTGGGCTGGTTGCCCTCTGACTCCCCATGCCCCAGCAAAGCTCCTCCTTATTACACTGTCCCAGAGAGACGTGGCCTTCCAGCTGGCTCCTCACCCTCCTCTTTGCACACTTGTCCCTCCCTGCTGACCACAGCTGCTCCAGTCCCCTCATGCTTTGTCCCATGGGATCTTCAATCTCTGTTTCCAGTCTAGGGGGCTGTCCTGAGTTCCAGGCTCTGCACATGGACATCAGGGCTCCTCCCAAATTCTAAAAACTGTGAGATCTTACACAAAAATCTCATTAAGAAAGTAAAGATCTAGCCCTGGCTGAGTGGCCCAGTGGATTGAGTGCCGGCCTGCGAATTGAAAGGTCACAGTTTGATTCCCACTTAGGGCACATGCCTGGGTTGCCCATCAGGTCCCCATCTGGAGTGCTATGAGAGGCAACTAATCAATGTACCTCTCACACATCTGTGTTTCTCTCCCTCTATTTCTCCTTCCCTTCCTCTCTCTTTATAAATGAATAAAATCTTAAAAAAAAAAAAAAAAAAGTGAAGATCCAGCAACACAGAGCCTTCGTTCCTATGACGTAACGAAGTGGGCATGGTAAGCAGCTCTTCCCCTTCCCCCATTTAAGCCCCCAATAGCCCCACAATCTGTAAGTTTAAGAGCCGTCCCCTGAGTATTGGGAGGTTGGATTTGTGTCTCCTCTCCATGCTGACACCTCCTAAATGGATGCCTCACACAAAACCCCTCTCTGAGCTCTGCTGAGGAATAATGTGAGGCCTACTTGGTGCCCCCTCGGGTATCGCATACCTAATGCATTGGATGAGAGACTTGTGATTTTGGATCCTCCAGTCTCAAATAATAAAAAGAAAGAAAGGCCAATCAAAGAAACTTAGCAAAATAAGTCAGGCACACAATGACTGATACTGTATGATTCCACTCATATGAGGCATTTGATAGAGGCAGAAAGGAGGACATAGGTACCAGGGCTCAGGGAGGGAGACAGCAAACTGTTTTTTAGAGGGACAGATTGTCAGCTGGGTGTAATGAAGTGGAGGTAGATGGTGGTGATGGCTGAACAACAATGTGAAGGAACTCATGCATGGAACTGTACATGTCAAATAGTTAAATGGTCAAAAACAAAATAGTTAAATAGCTAATTTCATGTTATATATGTTTTCAACCATTAAGAAAATAAACATTTTTATAATTTAAAAAAAAAAAAAAAGACTGACTAGCCATCCTTGACTCACCTTTTCCCTTCCACTGCCCAGACTGTTAAATGCCACCACACAAAAGAACACCTTGAACTGGACCAGACCGACGCACCACCACTGCTGCCGATGCAGCAGCCTCCCCCGCTCTCTACAACCCACTGTCCACTCCGTGGGAAGAGGGGCTCAGGAATCAGACCAAACTCTCCAGCACCTTCCCAGTACACACATCACCTTCATCTTTTGAGATTTAGTTGATAACACCAAACTGTCTTCCAAATGAATTGTCCCAACTTCATGCTTCTAAAATGAAGAGTCCCTTTACCTGCACCCTCATAATACAGGATGCTGTTGCTGTGTTTTTCTTTATGACTCACTTGAGGATATGCTTAGAGAGGGAGAAAGGGAGTGGGCAGGAAGAGTGGGGAAAGGGAAAGAGAGAGAGAGAGGAAGAGAGAGAGAGAGAAAGATAGAAATGCCCCTTGGTTGCCTCCTGTATGTGACCAGCTGGAGAGCAAACGCACAACCTAGGTATGTATCCTGAAAGGAAACCCAACTCAGAACCTTTCAGTGTAGTGAACGAAGCTGCAACCAACTAAGCTACACCTGACCAGGGCTGTTATTCTTTTTCTTCTCTGTGTACCTCACGAGCAAGTATTGTATTTTTGTGACTAAACTGGTACTTCTTTGACTATTAGTAAGGTTTAAAAATCTTTTGTAAAGTGTAACTCCATGCATTTTTACATCTGTGAATTGTAGGCTGATAAGCTAGGTCCATCTCTCTATCATTTATTTAGTCTTTTTCTTGTTTACTCCAAGGATCTATTGATATATTTATGATATTCCAACTGTTATACACATGTGGTAAATAATCTTCCTCACTTAATCATCTATTAAGTTTATTTTCAGTGTCAAGTAATTTTAATGTCCTGCATGTCAGACGTGTGTATCTTTTCTATTTCTGTGTCATCCTGAAGTGACAGGCAGATGGTGACTAATGCAGCACCCTTACCCAGTGACACCAGGTTCCAGTAGGTCTCCATCATCACGTCCCTGTACAGGTCCTTCTGCGCAGGCGTCAGCTGCTGCCACTCCTCCTCGGTAAAGTCCACAATCACATCCCTGAACGCCACCAACCCCTGTAAGAACAAGTACACACAACTTACTACAGGGCCCTCCTCACAATGGTCAGGAGGTGCTGCCAGAAGGTCTGAGAGGATCAGGAAGGCACACAGAATGCACCTGACGTGGAGTCTACAAAGTGCAGAGCTCTGAAGGGCCTGACCACTCAGGGTCCTTGGTGCCTAGTACACTGGATGGTCCTCAGATGGACAAACTATGGGGCTGTGTTCACAGGAAGGCAAACAACACAATCCAAAAATGGGCAAAAAACCTAAGTAGACAGTTCTCCAAATAGAATGCACAGATGGCCAAAAACATATGAAAAAATACTCAACATGACACATCATCAAAGAACTGCATATTAAAACCTCAATGATATATTATTTCACACTGTGAAACAAAAATACCCATAAAGGACCCATTACTGGCAATACCATGGTGACAGGTCAGAGCAGCATATGGTTTGGTCCTTAATGGCAGATTCCAGGTGGGGCATGTGCATCAAGACCTGAGGCTTAAATAGCAGATGGAAAGCACTGAGGAAACTGATGCTAAAATATCCAAATAAACATAGTGACTGATGAAATGATAAATGTCTTTTACTTTATGAAAAAAACGTAATAAACTCTTTGGTCAATCCAGTAAGTACAAACTTTTGAAATAACCATTGAGGCCACAAACTCATCCACCACCTGTCCCCCTTTATTATTGTACTTATTGTACTTATTTAATTTTTTAAATATAGCTCATGTTCACAGTATTTCCACCTGAACAAACTCACTTAATGAAATTTTTACCAAGCAGGCTCCATGTACCAAGACCAGGCTGGGACAGGCTGAAACCCGGAGAAGGTCCTGGGCATCAGGGGGCCCACATGGAACAGACACAGTGTGGTAAGTGAGACACAGGACCCCTCCTCAGAAGGGTCACAAGATTCCCTTGGAAATGGGACTTCTCTCTAAGTGCACCAAAGCCCTCAGAGTGCACTGTGGGCTCATGATTGAGGCCACTCATCCAGGGCTCCGTCTGTTTTGGATTCTTGTCCAGTGGCACAAACAACTTCACCACAAGAAAAGCCTCATACAGTTCCAAAGAGCTGAAATTTTTCAGTTCCAAAGAGCTGAAAAATTCAGGCTCTACTTTTTTTTTTTTTAATTTCTCACCAGAGGATATCTTTGTTGATTTTAGAGTGAGAGGAAGGTAGTGTCAGAGAGACAGACAGACAGACAGACAGACATCGATTTGTTGGGCACATGCACATGCCCGACTAGGGATATATTCCCTCGAAATATTGGTGTGCAGGATGATGGTACAACCAACTGAGCAACCCAGCCATGGCAGGCTCTATTTTTAGAAAAATGAGAATGTAATTACACTAAAACAGATTAAAAAAATTGAACCTCCAAATCCCAACCGTGTGGAAATGACAACTGACGGGAATCCTCTCCAGTGTTTTTAAAGGAAGAAACCAAGGCAACGATCACAGAGAAGGTAACAGAGGAGACATCATGGTACAGCCACGTTGGAAAACAGTCAGATTGTTCCTTAAATGATTAAATGTACTGTTATGAAAGGACCCATAATTTCCCCTCCTACACTCAAGAGAAATGAGGAGTTCAAACAAAAAACTGTTCATGAATGTTCATAACAGCATTACTAACAACCAAAAAGTGGACACAACCCAAATGTACACTTCCAGGTAAATGCTTAAACACAGGATCTACCTAGACAATAGAAATAGTATACAGCCATGAAAAATAACACCTGCTACAACAGAGATGAACACCAAAAACATGAGGCTAGGTGAAAGCAGAGAGAGTCAAAAAACCACATGTTGTGTGATTCCATTGATAAGAAATGTGAAGCCCTGGCCAGGCAACTTAGCTGCTTGGAGAGTTGTCTGTATAACCAAAGGTCAAGGGTGCAGTCCGTAAATGGGGGCATATATCAGAGGCAACCAATTGATGTTTCTCTCACATATCGATGTTTCTTTCCTCTTCCTCTCTTTCTCCCTCTATTCCCCTCTTCTAAAAATAAGTAATATTAAAAAAATTATATCTTTCAAGAAAACAAAATTTCTTGAGGATCAGGAAAACACAGTATAAAAAGTTTGCTTTCCTGCACAAATGGCAAAAAAAATTTTTCTAAAAATTAAAGCTCACTAATACCACAAATGATGCTACTCATAATGAGATCAGTTGCCACCTACCACACAGATAGTTTATACCACTTATTATTTGTACTCAATTAGCAGAACAAGCACCAACAACCGCCAACGTAAAATCGTGGCAGCCCTTGCTACACAGAACTAGGGAAATAAACTGTCACCAACTCGTAACTATGAAAACCTCTGAAAGGCCTTAAAAATACCCACCATCACCTTCCTCTACAAAGAATCGCCCCTGGAGAAATCATAAAGACCTGACTGGTGTGGCAGGACACATGTGGGCCAGGTCCCCAGATGGGGTCATGCCAGAGGCAACTCGTCGATGTTTGTCTCCCACAAGGATGTTTCTCTCCCTCTACTTCTCCCTCTATTCCACTTTCTCTAAAAAAAAAAAAAAAAAAAAAAAAAAAAACCAAAACAAAAAAAACCCTTAAAACTTTACACGGTTGCTCCACCTTCCATAATTTAAAAAATATTTAAAAAATCATACAAAATGCAGGGTAAATATATATGCCCTAGTCCTGGCCGGGTGGCTCAGCTGATTGGCGTGATCCTGTACACCAAAACGTTGTTGGTTAGATCCAGGGTTGGGGTGTGTACAGGACTAACCAATAGATGTTTCTGTCTCACATCTGTGTTTCTCTCTCTCTTCTCTCCCTGAAACTCAGTGAACACCCTCTGGTAATGATAAAAAAAAAAAAAGGAAAGAGCTCTGGCTGCCGTGGCTCAGTGGATTGAGTGCAGGCCTGCAAACCAAAGGGTTGCTGGTTCGATTCCCAGTCAGAGCACATGCCTGGGTTGTGGGCCAGGTCCCCAGTAGGGGGTGCATGAAAAGCAACCATACAATGATGTTTTTCTCCCTCTCTTTCTTGCTCCCTTCCCTTCTCTCTAGAAATAAATTATTTTAAAATTAAAAAAAAAAAAAAGACTTCCGGCCAAGATGGAGACGTAGGTGGACACACTGTGCCTCCTTGCACAACCAAAATTAAGGACAACAAAGATTTAGAAACAAGAAAACAACCTGAACTGATAGAAAATTGAACTGCATGGAAGTCCGACAACCATTCATCCAGACCATTAAGAGGGGTGGAGTCGAGGCAGGAAAAAGTGGAGATTGGCGGACAAGGGCACGCAGGCAGCGGCTAGCAGACCTCAGGTGCACAGGGGGCGGCTAGTGGACCCTGGGCGTGGGGTGGCAACCGGCAGACCCAGTGAGGCCGCGCAAGGTAGCTGGCTGACCAGGTGGTCCCACGTTCACGCGCAGATAATCCAGGCGAAAACAGGAAGCAAGACAGACCTCGCAACCCAGGGCCCCAGCTCTGGGAGATAAAACCTAAAAAGACCGATTGAAAACACGTGTGGGGTTGAGGGGCCAGGAAAGAATCCCAGCCTTGCAGGAGAGTTCGTTGGAGAGACCCACAGGGTCCTAGAATGTACACAAGCTGACCCACACGGAAATCAGCACCAGAAGGGCCCAATTTGCTTGGGGGAAGCGGGGGAAGGGACTGGAATCCGAGAGAGAGTGGAACAAGTACCATTGTTCCCTCTCGGACCCCACCCCCACATATAGCATCACAACCCAGCAACTGGCTGCCCTGCCCTGGGGAACACCTAAGGCTCTGCCCCTCACTACGAAACAGCCACGACCAGACCAAACAAACAAACAAAATGGCTCAAACCAGAGAACAGATCAAAGCCCCAGAGCCAATTCATCTAAGCGACCAAGAGATAGCCAACCTATCAGATGCACAGTTCAAAGCTCTGGTGATCAGGATGCTCACGGAATTGGTTGATTTTGGTCACAAATTAGATGAACAAATGAAGGCTACAATAAGTGAAATGAAGGAAAATGCACAGGGAACCAATAGTGATGGGAGGAAAACTGAGACTCAAATCAACAGAGTGGACCAGAAGGAAGAAAGAAACAACCAAACAGAAAACAAGGAAGAAACAAGAATTCAAAAAAAATGAGGAGAGGCTTAGGAACCTCCAGGACATCTTTAAACGTCCTAACATCCAAATTATAGGGGTACCAGAAGGGGAAGAAGAAGAGCAACAAGTGGAAAAGTTATTTGAACAAATAATAAAGAACTTCCCCAATCTGGCAAAGGAAATAGACTTCCAGGGAGTCCAGGAACCTCAGAGAGTCCCGAAGAAGTTGGACCCAAGGAGGAACACACCAAGGCACATCATAATTACATTAGCCAAGATTAGAATGAAGGAGAGAATTCTAGAAGCAGCAAGAAATAAGGGGACAGTCACCTACAAAGGAGTTCCCATTAGACTGCCAGCTGATTTCTCAAAAGAGACCTTACAGGCAAGAAGGGGCTGGAAAGAAGTATTCCAAGTCATGAAAAGCAAGGATCTACATCCAAGATTCCTCTACCCAGAAAGGCTTTCATTTAGAATGGAAGGGCAGATAAAGTGCTTCTCAGACGAGGTCGAGCTAAAGGAGTTCATCATCACCAAGCCCTTATTATATGAAATGTTAAAGAGACTTATCTAAGAAAAAGAAGATAAAAATAGGACAGTAAAAACACAGCAGACTCACAGATATTAACAACCACACCTAAAATAAAAGCCAACTAAGCAAACAGCTAGAACAGGAACAGAAACACAGAAATGGAGATCACATGAAGGGTCAGCAATAGGGGAGTGGGAGGAGGAGAGAGGGGAAAAGGTACAGAGAACTAGTAGCACAGATGGTGGGTAGAAAATAGACAGGGGGAGGGCAAGAATAGTGTGGGAAATGTAGAAGCTAAAGAACGTATGACACATGGGCATGAACTAAAGGTGGGGAATGTGGGTGGGAGGGGGTGTGCAGGGTGGAGGGGAATGATGGGGGAGAAATGGGACAACTGTAATAGCATAATCAATAAAACATGTTAAAAAAATTAAAAAACAAACAAAGAAGGAAACACACACACAACTGATTTGAGACGGCTCAAGAGAAAAAGATGTTCCACTTATTGTTTCTTCACTGCTTCTCGTACGTGCCCTGACCAGGGATCGAACCCACAACCTTGGCATATCAAGATGATCCTCTAACCAAATGTGCTACATCTGTATGTTTTTACTGTAAAGTATTTCTTCCAATGAAGGAAAATTAGGGAAAAAAATACCACAAATAGCCACCCACTAAAACATCACCACCAAAGCTACGGACTCTCAGGTCCCTCACCACAGGAGTCCTCTGTAGTCCCCCACCAGCCCCCTGGGCATTCAGTGCCTCCTGCCCACTTCTGAAGGCCCCTTGCCCAGCATGTACTGCCCGGGGCTTCTGTCACACTTCATTGAATATGTTTAAGCCACCACTTCCCAGGTGCCCACTAGTGTCTCCCAAGAGACCCCAGGGTAGGACAGCTCACTCATGAGCTATCCTGTCCCCTGAGGTAGAAAAACGCCAGTGTCAGGACAGTACTCTCCCAACTCCGGGTGGACACAGGCCAGGGACTGGGGCCCTGAAGGAGTTTGTGGGGCAGAGAGAGGGTCATCCCTGCCCAGAAGCCTGACCCTAAGGAAGGAGGTGTGAGAGGGAGACATGACTCACCAGGGCCTTGGTGGTCAGCTGCTGGGTGGCCATCCTTCCAGTGCCCATGGTGACTGGGGTACAGGCAAGCTATAGAAAGGCAAAATGAGAGACCAGGTAGAGGCCCAATCTACAATGTAGAATGACAGACAGACAGACACACCCCCTAGAAGACAGGCAGACAGAGACAGGCATGCATCTGAATAGTGAAAGCATGCCAGGGGCCAATGGCATTTAAGGTCATCCACAAACATCACTGATTTAATCTTGACACCTTACAGTTTGGAGGCTATTTCCATTCACCCCATTTTACAGACAAGGAAAGTGAAGCCCCCAAATAGAAAACATGCACCCAAGAAAATAAGGCTGGGATTACGGCTGGGCCTAGTATGCAAGGTCCATGTGCTTGGTGCACACGTCACATCCACACAGACACGCTCCCCAACACACACGCATGTGCACACAGCCAATCCCACAACCTGGAGGGAGGAACAGGACCCTCTGCCCCAGCCCTGGTTCTGAGTGCTTTGCCAGGCCCCAGAAGTCACCCCAACACCAAAACAACGCAGACAGGGGAAGGCTTGGACAGGAGGGACGCAACCCCCCACACACAGACACACTCACACCAGACACACAAGCGCAGAGAAAAAGACCAGACACAGGCGGACCCCTGGATGGTGCCTTCAAAGGGAGACACCGCGAAAGGAAACAAAGGCAGACAAGCACGCAGACGTGGACAGAGAAGGACCTAGGAGAGACCAAGACAGGCGAGCAAAGGGGAGACACAGGAGGCCATCCGGGAACACGTGGTGACCGACATGGAGACACACTTACGGAGACCGCCTGGGGGTGGGGGGGTATCTCTGAGCAACACACACACAGAGGTACAAGCACCACCTTCACCCGCACATCTCTAACCCAACCGTACCCCCTCCCGAATCCACAGGCCCGTTCCCTTGCACCGAAAGCTCTCTACTTCCTCCGTGGCCCCCTCCGCAGCCTGAGTCACCACTCCGCTACCTCAGGAAAGTGACCGGCGTCTACCAGGACCTCCGATCACACTGCGCCTGCTCGGGCCAGTGAGCCCACGCTTCCCAGAACCCCCTCTGGCCTCCGGTCAGATGGAGGGCTACTGACCAGTTGTGAGCCTGAGAGGCGAGCCTGCGGCTCCATGTCCCAGAAGCCCCCGCGCGCGGCACCAGCGTCAAGAAGGCGGAGTCCGCGGGTGATCTAGGGTGGAGACCTGTAGTGGTGCCGGAAGCGGGGGGAGGACAAGAGAGCAGGACAGGGGCCAGGCAGGAGCGGGTGGGAGGACGAAGTGGGGGCCAGGGCGGGGACGGAAAGGGACAGAGGAGAGCAGGGAGATGGGGAGGGGGGGAAGTTGCAGAAAAGGCGCAGCGTGGGTGAAACGGGAAAAGACGCTTCAGACCCTCTGCAGACCTCCAGCATCCTGCCAGGGGCCCTGAAAGTCATGCTGCCTAGCAGAAAATGTGTAAAGCGTGCAGAGACGCAAGAGAGCAAGTGAGAGTAATCAGAGAAGTATGAGCCCTTCCCGTTGTACAACTCCTGCTACGGTCATGTTATTGTTACAGAGCCAACGTGGCGTTTCTGCTGCCCGTGCAGCCCTCCCCCCAATAGGCAAGTTCTAGAGGCACAGGCTGGTGAGAAAGGAAAAACGTTTTAATTCAGTTGCTGCAGGATTACGGAGAACGGCAGATTTTTGTCTCAAAACCCATCCCCTCCGGAAAACCTCAGGAAAAACACAGCTGCCCTCAGCCAGACCAAAACAGAACACCGTGTCACGTTCCTGCTTCCTTTCAAAGTACCGTCTTTTGGGAACTGCAGGTGCCCAGGAGCAGTCACCCAGGCAGCTCAGCTCGCTCCTGGCCACTGTCCTGTTTCAACCTCCCTCTTGAAAACGGCAGGAACCGATCAGCCAGGCCGCTTCCAGGACCACAAGGTCGCTCTAACTCACCGCTCTCTAAGTGTGCCAGGTGGGCAAAAGAAAGGACCTTACTTACTTTGGGTTTATATTAGTTTTAGGGGTGGGACGGTCTGAATGCCCAATGAACTTTACACATTTCCACGTGCTGGGCACAGGGGTGGTCTACGCATGACCAATCGCTTGTTCTCCCCAAGTTAGACCAGACAGGCCAGCTTAGGTCCTGCACTTACCCCGCTGTAGCCAGTCTGACCTCCATGGTGCACCTGCCTGTCTTCCCCGGCCCCACCGCCAATCAGTTATCACTACAGGGTAGGAGGGCTTTCCCCTCTTCTACTCACCTTGCTAGCATTTCACCTACTCGGTGCAATACTTACTTTCTCCTGCTGCTCTCTTGCCTGGGGCAGGGTATCTGCCTCCAGGATAGGGTGCTCCAAAGGACAAGCGGGAGCTCTGTTACAAGGCAACAAGACCCTACCCAACACCTCACCTTTGCCCAGGGAAATAAAGGTTTCCTCAGGAGGCTCCTTCTTTTCACCGCCCTTGCCTCCCCTCACCAGTCCTGCCTGGCTGTCTGTATCATTAAGATGTACAAATTCATTTAGTCCTGGCAACCAGGCTACTTTCCAGATGAGGATACTGATACAGACAAGGGAGTTCACACAGGAGGAATATGGAGGAGTTGGGGTGGGAAAGAGGTCTCCAGACTGGGGAACTCTTACCATGAACCACAAAGCCAAGTTCAAAAGCAGTTGCTGCCACAGCTGGTGTGGCACAGCAGATTGACTGCCTGCCTGCGAACCAAAGGGTCACCGGTTGATTCCCAGTCAGGGCACATGGCTGGGTTGCAGGCCGGGTCCCCAGTGCAGGGGTGCATGAAAGGCAACTATATGTTGATGTTTCTCTCCTTCTTTTTCCCTCCCTTACCCTCTCTAAAAATAAATAAATAAATAAATAAATAAATAAATAAATAAATGTTTTTTAAAAAAGCATTTGCTGAAAGTCTCAATGACCACGAAATTGCAAACTGCAGCTGCCTTAAGTGATGATTAGTGACTTCTTTTTCCTTTTATTTTAATTCTCACCTAGGGATATGTGTATTGATTTTAGAGAGAGAGGAAGGGATAGAGAGAAAAATAATCAACGAGAGTGAGAAACATCACTCTATCGCAACCTGTAACATTTTGGTTCACCACGGGATGTTCCATCTAAGTGATCCACTGGGTCACCTGCTTTGAGATAGACCCATTCAAGCTGTTGAGCCAGGCTACCTGAGCTGTCCATGGTACCGACCCCTTCTCCTATAGACCACATCATTGTGTGACTGCACTCCCCCGACCTGTCCGAGGTGTCTTGGTCAGACTGGCTGGAGCTGTCCCTGATTGTCACTCTAAGCAGAATGCAAGGAGCTCTGTACCTCTTACTACTTCAAAGAACTGAACCACCTGGGAAAGAGCCCTGCTATTGCCAGTAAACAAAGCTCTCTAGGTCTTGGGGAGTGTGGGATGAAAGCAGAGGAGGGCAAAAACTGCACATTTTTTAAGAGGCATCTTTGTCTTTTGGAATGGGAGGGCATGTCTTCCACCTGACTGAAATTATTAACATGGAGTTTCAAAAACAATTCTGTGGGAAAAAATGTACACCCCCAAATTTAAAAAGAAAGCACAGACGTGCAAGGATTCATGATGATGGTTATACTTGGATTGTGGAAAATTGCGGGAGGGCTATGTCAGGATATGTGTTACTTGCAAGGTCCTAGTTTTTATGGTATGAGGTGGGGTCAAAGATATCATTGTGTATCAGAGTACAGCATGACTATATTTTATGATACCTTGAATCATAAACACTTGACATCTTATTTGAGTGGCGTTTTTTTGAATGACAAGAACCCTTGCAATTTAAAATTTCCTAAAAATCCTTACTGTCTAATATGATCACTTGTGTAAATTGTAAACAGTGTTTGTTATTTTAGGATCATGTTAGCTGGTGAAGAGACATGCCAATCATCTCTAGTTAGGGTTGGCCTTGTATTATACAGGTTTTGAATGGTGCAACGTCTTCAATAATGACCCCGCAGCATAAAAATCCAGCAACTCTGGAAGTGGTGAATGAATGGATGGATATGTTTGTTCTTCCCAAAGATCTGGTCACCAGGGAAAGCACAGGTGCTCACATTGCTCAAGACACAGACATTCATAAAACATCCACGCTGTGCTAAATAGTGCAAGAGACACCAGAGGCGTGTCCCCTTCCCCTAAGAGGATGATTTCCACAACTACTTAAGGAGCAGGAAGCTTTCAGGGTCTGATTTTAGCTATTTATTTATTTATTTATAGAGAAAGGAAAATGAAAAAAAAAGAGATAAACATTGACATGCTAGAGATACATCAATTGGTTGCCTCTCGCATGCCCCCAGATGGGGACCTGGGACCTCAATGCGGGCATGTGCCCTGACTGGGAATTGAACTCGTGAACTTTCAGTTTGCAGGCAGGCAATCAGTCCACTGAGCCACACCAGCCAGGCCCTGACTTGAACTTTTGATCATATAGACCTACACAACTCTAGCTCTTCCCTACTTTTCAAACTTTTCGTGGAGTTGTTGGCCCAGTGGCTTTTGATTCCAAATCCTATAAACTAGATTTCTTTATATTAAAAATGGTTTTTCTTTGTTGGCATCTGCCTTGCTTTCTGTAATTTCATCTCCATGATGGTGGGGACTGTATGTTTCTAATACACTGCTGAGTCTGCAGCTGTTAGGACTATATTTGGCACATGCAAGATATTCCATGACTTTTTTCTGAAGGGTTAAATGAGTAAAAGGTGATGCTTGTGAATGTAAAACATTCCAATGTCTCTGTGTGGGCAACTCATTAAGAATAAAAACGAGTGAGCTGAATCAAGTGCATCAGTTGTCGGGGTTCAGCCCATGGTCTGTGCAGCCAAGCCACCCACAATCATGGAAACCCTGTTGGGTAAGACTTGGCCAGGAGACCACGCCATAGGCAGGGGACCTGTTGTTCCCTCGTCTGGGCCATCCATCAATGGGGGCCTAAAAAAGCAGGGCCATATGGCACCAAGACTTGTAAGTAAGGATCACCCCATGAGGAGAAGAATCTACTTCACTTTTTAAATTTTTTAATTATTTGAGAGAGAGTGAGAAAGATTTGTTTTTCCAAGTACTTAATGCATTCATTGGTTGACTTTTTCCCCAATTTTAGGGGGAGAGAGAGAAATCAATTTGTCTTTCCACTTTTTATGCATTCATTGATTGCTTCCCTCTATTTGGACACTAAAGAACCAGAGGCCAAGTAACGTAGACTTTGAGAAAACTGTGGCCAATTTGCACCTTGTAGGCTGAAGAGCAATATGTCACACAGGAAAAAAAACCCACAATATGAACATGAAAAGATTTAATTTAATTAACTGTAAATGGGCATAAAGTCTAAATTATACAGGAGAAAAAGTCCTAGAGATCTACTGCTGTACAAAATTGTCCTCTAACAATTGTCCTCTAACAGGGCACTTCTCATGCCCTGTTCGGGTGGCTCAGTTGGTTGGAGTGCTTTCCCATACAAAAGCTTTCAGATTCAATTCCTGGTCAAGGTATATACCTCAGTTGCAGACTGGATCCCACATCGAGGCGCATATAGAAGGCAAAGGATAAATGTTTCTCAAATCTATTTCTCTCTATTTCCAAAAAATTAATAAACATATCCTCCAGTGAGAATTTAAAAAAAGATGGTAGATCTCATGAGTTTTTGTCCACAAGAAATGACATTTTAAAGGCAAAATACAAAAAATGTAAGCTTTCTACTTTTCATATTGTCCTCCCTGTCTTGTGCTCTTGTTTCCTAACATGTAATAAATTTCACTGAAGTTGTAGTCCTTAAAAAAAGATAAAAACAATGCAAACACAAAGGCGACTGCCCAGTAGATACTACTGTCAATTGTTCATTTTTTCATTTAATGCTGTATCTCAGAGCATCTTCAGTTATCGGTATCTTCAGTTCTTCCTCACCATTTTTTAAGATTATTTATTTATTTTTAGAGAGAGAGGAATGGAGGGAGAAATAGAGGGAGAGAAACATCAATGTGCAGTTGCCTCCCACGTGCCCCCCACTGGGGACCTGGCCTGCAACCCAGGTATATAGACTGACTGGGAATTGAACTGGCAAACCTTTGGTTCACAGGCTGGCATTCAATCCACTGAACCACACCAGCCAGGGCTTCACCATTTCTTACACGAACAGATCATAATGGATTTGGCCAACCTGCTGACGAATCCATGGATGTTGTCAATGTTTCCTCTCTTCCAATCTGCACTGAGCCCTGGACTGAGAGGACACTGTCCTGACCCCAATATTTATACAGCTGTCTTCTCTTTGCCAATTGGGGCTGTGCTCCAATGCCATCTTCTGAGAGAGACCCTCCCTGACTGCTGAAGCTGAAATAGCCCCTCCGATCACTTTCTATCTCATCACTTGTGATCTCGCTCAGTAATGAGCAGCGGGGGGTTCCGTGAGACCAGGGGCTGTGGCTTGCTCACTGCTAGACACACAGCACCTGGACACAGGAGGCACTCAGGGACTTCTGGCCAAGATGGAGGCATAGGTGGACACACTATACCTCCTCGCACAACCAAAATTAAGGACAACAAAGATACAGAAACAAGAAAACAATCAGAACTGATAGAAAAATTGAACTGTACGGAAGTCCAACAACCATTCATTCAGACCGGTAAGAGGGGCGGAGTCACAGCAGGAAAAAGTGGAGGTTAGAAGACCCAAGCACGCAGGCAACAGCAGCTGGCAGATTCCAGGTGTGCAGGTGGTGGCTGGCAGACCCCAAGCCCACAGGCGGTGGCTAGCGGATGGGGTGGCAACAGTGCAGACCCAGTGAGGCTGTGCAGGGTGTCTGGCTGACTACGTGGTCCCACATTCACACACAGATAATCCAGGCAAAGGGGAAGGGGCGGAAGGGACTGCAATCCGAGAGAGAGCAGAGCAAGTGCCATTTTTCCCTCTTGCACCTTGCCCCCACATACAACGTCACTGATCAGTGACTGGGCTGCTCCGCCCTGGGGAACATCTAAGGCTCTGCCCATCACTACAAAGCAGCCGAGACAAGACCCCCCCAAAAAAAACCCAAAATAGCTCAAACGGGAGAATAGATCAAAGCCCCAGAGCCAATTCATCTAAGCGTCCAAGAGATAGCCAACCTATCAGATGCACAGTTCAAAGCCCTGGTAATCAGGACGCTCACAGAATTGGTTGATTTTGCTCACGAATTAGATGAAAAAATGAGGGCTACAATAAGTGAAATGAAGGAAAATGCACAGGGAACCAATAGTGATGGGAGGAAAACTGGGACTCAAATCAACAGAGTGAGTGGACCAGAAGGAAGAAAGAAACAACCAAACAGAAAAGAAGAAACAAGAATTCAAAAAAAATGAGGAGAAGCTTAGGAACCTCCAGGACATCTTTAAACGTCCCAACATCCGAATTATAGGGGTACCGGAAGGGGAAGAAGAAGAGCAACAAGTAGAAAACTTATTTGAACAAATAATAAAGGAGAACTTCCCCAATCTGGCAAAGGAAATAGACTTCCAGGGAGTCCAGGAAGCTCAGAGAGTCCCAAAGAAGTTGGACCCAAGGAGGAACACACCAAGGCACATCATAATTACATTAGCCAAGATTAGAATGAAGGAGAGAATTCTAAAAGCAGCAAGGGATAAGGG